>VWZG01008875.1:247659-267115 GCA_013396735.1 Grallaria varia
CCCCCTGGCAGGATGGGGGTACCCCGGGGAGGCTGGGGGTTTCCCCGGGCAGGATGGGGGTTATCCCAGGCAGGATGGGGGTACCTCGGGCAGGATGGGGGTACTCCTGGCAGGATGGGGAGGTATCCCGGGTAGGATGGGAGGCACCCCGGGCAGGGTGAGGGGGTATCCCGGGCAGGATGGGGGATATCCCAGGCAGGATGGGGGTACCTCGGGCAGGATGGGGGGCACCTCAGGAAGGATGGGGGGAGTATCCTGGGCAGAATGGGGGACACCTCGGGCAGGATGGGGGGTACCCTGGGCAGGATGGGGGTACTCCTGACAGGATGGGGAGGTATCCCGGGCAGGATGGGGGTTACCCCGGGCAGGGTGCCGGGCGCCAGGCAGGACATTCTGGGAGCCAAACCGGGCGGCTCTCGGTAAGAGAAGAGCAGGAGCAGCCTCAGCTCCCGCTGGCCGTCAGCAGAGGGACCCCTCGGACCGGCCGTGGGCGCGCATCGCGGCTCGACGGGGAGAGCCGTGCGCGGGCGCCGGGATGCTCCGCGCTGCAGGGAACCCCCGCGGCCTCGGCTTAATAGAAACAAAAGAGAGGATGACCCGAGCGGATGGCGAACAGCAGGCTCGGCACGGAGCTGCCAGACAGGCTGGATCCATCCCCGTTCCCCCGGCGCCGCCCCGTGTGTGCCCGCCGGGAAAACCTGCGCGGAGTTCGGCGGCGATGGGACGTGTCCCAGAGCCCGCGCGCATCACCCGCTCTCTGCAGGGCTGAGCTGCGCATGGAGGGAAAAGGGAGTAAACGAAAGCGAAAAATCCAGTCCTTCCAGTCCACCTGGGGTTTGTTCAACACTTTTTGTTGCTGACAAATATTGGAAATCATGAAAGTAAAGGAGTCTCGATAAAACTAAGGCCTGTTGCTACCAAACTTGTTCTGTAATAGTTTTATTCACGATTGTGTGAGCACCAAGAACAAATAGGGACTGACTACATGGGGATTTGGGTGAATGCAGGAGTCTGGTCTCTTTGCTTGGAGAACATCATATGCCTCTGCTTTGCTGGTGCCTCAGTGAATGTCATGCCTGTCTATATCCTCCGCCTCCAAAAAAAAAGAAAGAAATGTCCCACTGATGTCCTGGAAGCAATAAGTAGGATCACAGAATCATTAAGAGTGTAAAAGATCTCTAAGATCATTGAGTTTGACCATTACCCTAAACTGGCAATCGGGGAAAAAAACGAAGAGCAGTCAAAGGGCATCTGCGGCATCCTAAGAAACTGCTGGGTTTCACTATGCTAGAAACTGCAATTATTAATGTCACAGATAATGGAGTTGATTTGAAACTTTTGGTGAAGTCAGTGTAGTATTTTTTTTCACTCCTAAAATTTGGATTATGGCCTTGCAGAGCAGAGTTTTTCCTCAGAGTGAATGCAGCTCCTGATTTTGAAGGAGAACAGGAACTCCCCAACCTCAGCGTGCTCCGAGAATGGCTCTTTGGAGAGGAGTTTGTGGGGCGTCTGTGCTTGCAGTGCAGCCTGACGGCCGTGTGCTCGGGCTGCACTAACAGCTCCCTGGGCACCTCGATGAATTCTGCAACTGAAAATGCCTCCGAAATTTCTTGCCTTTCTGCTGTCCTTCAGAAACCGCCAGGTGGAGGGGGAAGAATTTTTAGTGCATCGATCAAGATCTGTTCAAGAAAGTTGAATGCTATTTTCCAGTTTGTCACTGCTTTCTCTTTGCAAAGGATTTCCTTTCTTCCGTAATTATCGTACGCAGTGTTGTAGGAGTGTCTAGGAGATGCCAAATACAGGTAGACGAACTGCAGCTCTGAAGCTTTATACTCAGCTGAAGTGGAAGGACAGGTCCCTGCCCCGAGTGCTTGAGTCATCTGTATTCATCTGTGCTGCAATAATCCTTCCTGCAAAGCCCAGCCGTATGCCTTTGGTACAGCGGCGTGACTAATCCTTAAGTAATCGTTTATTTGGGGAATGTCACCTCCGGGTGTGCAATTTATTGGTCCATAACAGTACATTTTGAAGGGAGCAGGTTGAAATAATCCAATCAGCGTTTCGTGAAGGGGGATATGACCCCTTCCCCTTTTCTCCTTGTACCCAGCAGAGTACAAGTAGTACATGGGGGGTGTGTGTGTGTGTAGAGATGGGAATCTGAGTCTCAAGGAGTTGCAGGGTGTCTGAAGGCTGATTGCAGTGTGAAGGGCAGACTTGGGAGGAAACACAGGGTACAGCACAATGTGGGAAAAGCTGCTTTTTCTGCCTTTTGGAGTTGCCTGCTGTAGGGCAGTGGAGTCTCAGAGTGCTTTTTGAAGAAATGATGGAAGCCATATGACTGTGCCTTGTGGTGGGATGCTCTGTGCCTTGAGAACATCTGGGCTTCTATATCTGAGGCCACATCATGGCCACAATGTGCTGTATGAGTTACATGCAGCACAAGCATTTCTAGTAGTCCTGAAATGTCCAGGTCATGACCTGCCAGGGTGCAGAGTTTTCTGGTGCTGGTTCTTTATGAGTTTTGATGGTCTGGAGGAGGGTAGTTGGGGCTGGCTGTGTCTCTCCTGTTACAGGCTGGTATATTGTGAAGGTCACAGCACAGCCAGCTAGTCTTTAAGGGTGCTCTCAAGACTGACAGCTAGGAAGAATGTCACATCTGGAACCAAATCCCATCCCAGCAAACCCCAAAGAGCGGAGAACTTGTTTTCTCAATGGCTGGTTCCTGAACGTAATGCTCCAACTTTCACATACTGCTTGACTCCAGTGGAAAGAACATTTTCAGTCCAAATTCATCCTGTGTTTTTGCTTTGTGTCTTTTTTCTCCTCTTACAGGATGAGTTAAGAACTCAGCAGCTTGAAGAGGAGGGTGCTGAGAGTCCCTGGGGCCAATTCCTTGCTCTGGCCTTCATTCCAAGGCATGATCTGAATTGTTGATTTAACTCGAGGAAAATTGAGCCCGTTGCAGGACTGGTTGCTATGACATTTTGTAAATCTCTCTATCAGGAGCTATTGGTGCAAGAGTAACCTACATTCTGCTTTGTGTCTGATTAAAGCCTTTTTGACAGGAACTCTATAAGTTTGACATGAATATGGATGATTTGGGCTTCACAAATCACAAAAATCTCTATTTAGCCAGTGGTTGTAAAGTATAACTCCCGTGGGACAGCTCTGGGGTCATCATGCCTTTTAAGGCACAAGTTAAAAATAAAGTTATTTTTTATTCATCTGTTGCTTCCTTTGGCAATAATATTCATTACTTACATTTTGGCATAGTGATGAAGAATTTCTAGGTGACAATTTGATTTGAAAAGTCAGAGGAAATGCTTCTAAAAAAAAGTTACTATCACAAAATGAAGAGAGAAGTGGGCTGGCTTTTTCCTCTAGTGTAAGATAGAGAGGTCAAAACCGGGCATTTCCAGACAAGGCTGAAGGTATGTTTCTGTCCTGCTCACTAAAAGCTGGAGATGGTCAATGGGTCACTGAGCAGTTGTCCCAGGGGCATTATATGTAAGACAACTTTGCTGACTTTCAGTCAACTTCCTTAACACTGCAGCAGTGAAGGAAAAAATAGCTGGTTCAAATGAGGACCAGAATCTGCATGCCTGGTTCCAGGAGGATTTTTAAGGCAACGCAAATGTTTCTTAAGGCTAATTTTTTGCATTCTAGTTCAAACTGCTGTCTAATCCTGTCTAGCATCTGGTGCTTCAGAGAAAGGAAGGGAAGAATGAAATGAAACCTCTCTGTAGACCCAGAGCATTCCAGTAAACTGCAATTTTTCTTGTCTCAAACAAGATTAGCAATCATTAAAAAGACAACTCACAGAAGAACAGTGCAGGGTTGTGGTCATTTCCATGAAGTTATCAATATGTCCCTAGGCATGAACTTGTTGTTTTCAACGCCTTCCATCAAAACCCAGCTCAGTTGGAGCCATCCCGAGGTCACTGACATTACGTGCATTGGTTACTTTTCCCAGCTGATGCTGCTACCTATTTTGACTTTGCCCTTTGGCTTGCCTTTGGCACTTGGACTGTATTAACCACTAGCGATATGAATCAGTGCACAGGACTGACAGTCTCGCAGCCACTCAGGCAAGCTGGAGATGTGCCGAATAAATAATCAAAGCTACTAATGAGGTTGCATAACGCTGGGGGCTTGTGGGGAACTTTCTTGCAATGTGGTTGTGTCACAGTTGTTTGAGAAGAAGAAGAAAAACATAATGTTTGTTAGAGAAGAGAGAAAATCCAACTAGAATATTTTAAGTCAAGTGAGTAGCAGCTATGGTGTTGTTTAGATTTTCTTACCACACAGTTTACAATGTTCATTATTTATGATATTATTGTTGGAGCTGCTGTGGCATAGAGAGAAGGGTAAATAATTTTATAAAGAGAAGTAATAGCTTTTAGCTCTAACAGGAGCTATTGCCACTACCTAAAACCCCTTTTATTCGTTGTTTTCACAGAGGTGTCCACATCTTGCTAATTGCAAGCAGACCATCGGCTTTGTTGGCTAGAGGAACTCTTCACTACAGAATTTGAAAGCTATAGGCTTGTCTCCTCCAGGAATTCCCATGAATTAAAACATCAATTATCAGCTGGGACTTCTGGCAACCTATTGAATTCCAGGTCCACGAAGGAAAATGTTGCTTCTGCACTTCAGATTTACCAGGAGAGTGGAAAGAAAGGAGATGCAGAGCTCACATGCAGCACTGGGAACACATTGTCACAATCCTCAGCAACCTTAGCCACTGGAAACTGCTGTCCATCTCTGCAGATGTAACAGCACACTTAATGCACTTAAAACACAAACAAAACCAAACAAATATGGTGGATTGTCTCTTTTCTCGGCCTCTTTCATTTCACAAAGTTTTCCTTAAATAGTGAGGACCACCATCACTCTTCATCCACCCTGCTGGGAGCCTGCTGCAGTGCTGGGGCTGCTAAATACACCTTGGTGTCTCCAAGTATTGGGAGGGATGGAACATGGGACATCCTTGGTCCCTCACAGCCCTGGTCTCAGAGGACTTGAATACCATTTTGCCTGGCTGATCCAGGGCATGTTGCCTTTGGGAACAGTTTGCATAGCCCAGACAAGTGAGACAGAGCTACCGATCACTTTAAAATCCTCTGGCACCTTATGCAGAAATCAATTCATTATGCCCCAGCCTCAAAATCGTTAGTCAGCAGTGGCCATTTTTTTCAATTATGGGGTTTAAGGGATTATTGTGAGTCATTACCCTGAGGCATTAATAGCTACATTGCCTCTGAACCGGTTCAGGTAAGGAGGTGCTGCAGCAGCTGCACCCAGGGCAGCCCGGAGCTGGGAGCATGACCCTTTGTTTTAGTCTCTAGAGCAGAACTGAAAGGAAAACATGCCCTTGTGTTAAAAATTCAACTCATTCCACAAGCTTTTCACTTTGTCTCTCGAGGGGTCAATTAAAGCTTCACGTCTTTCCTGCCACACCGGCAAAAAAAGCTCTTCATCTGCCCTTCCTTTGATTAACTATGTTGTTATAAACAGACGATGCAGCACAAGTGAGGGAAACTAATATGCCTTCCCCCCAGCCGAGGCCCTTGTAAATGAATCCATTAATTTGAGCCAGGGCACCCCTGTGCTTGAGAAGGTGCAAAGCTGGCACACGGCTAAAACCCTGCTGAAGTCTGGGTGTCGTGGGGACAAGTGGCCTCAGACACGGGACGCCACCCCTGCACGTGTGGACTTCACCCATGCGCCTGGGCACGGGCTTGCTGAAATGGTTTGCTGCTGCAGATCCTTCCCCCAGTTTGGCCTCTTAGTTCCACGGAAAAGAGGCTTGTAGCAGGCATTTAAATTTTTATGAAGTGCTTGCTTTATTATCTTAATAAATCCTTGTTTGGTTTGCAGAATGCATCCCCATTGAAGTTAAGAGTTTATATGAAAATTAAACCAGCACTGTATCTTCTTAATTAGACAAATGTATAGATAAAAAGAAACAAATGTCAGCTGGCAGTGGAATTTAGCTTTGCTGGGAGGGTTCTTTTTTATTCTCTCCCAAGATGCTTGCAGAGGTTAATGCTGATGGTGCAGGCATTCAAAGGGACACCAAAACTGTCCCTTATCAGTAGGCGAAACACAGGCACAGCCTGTTCTTCCATGTTGTGCATTTCCTCTGTGCTGAATTATTTACTTCCAAAAATAAGTTACATAATTGTTATCACATAAAAACGAAGCAGGTTTTATTTTTCACAGGTAAACAGCCAAGGCTGAGCCCATGAAGCCTTCGCTCTGGCACATTTTTTAAGGTACACTAACTTACAGGCTTAATTGGCAAAAAACGGTGGGAGAATATTGATCACGGAATTTTTTATTCAGATTGGTTTTGGCTTTCAAGAAGCAAGACATTTAAGAAGCAGGTCATTATTATTTCTTACATCTCCTAAAGACTCTAGCTGTAAATCAAGGGGAGTCATCCAATGTAGTCTACAAGGCAGCTTCTTTTTTTACTTTTCTCTTGAAAGGTAAAGAAAGCAAATTTTTAGCTGAATTGTGGGAATAGTTTTCTTCTAGCTCAGAGGCATCTGCAGAGTGCATCTCAGGCTGCATTTGCTATCTTAGCTCCACATGGTAGTAGAGTTTCTAGTTCTCAGAACTAAATGTAATGGGAGAAACTACTGGGTTATAAAGTAAACTCTTGCAGTTACTGGCTCTGATATCCTGGGTTTTACTGATGGGTTTTATTCCGTGTGATAGGTGGATAACTGCTGCTTTACAGCGGCTCCAGTGCAGCAGAGATGGTCCTGGCTATATGGTTCCTCATCTTTCCTGTGACGATGCAGGAGGCATCAGCCTGCATATCTCCTACCGAATTGTTTCAAGACACTTGTCTGCCAAGGAGAGCACTGGCTTCATAACCCTGCCCCGAAGTGTGATGAGACCTGGCGAAGCTGCCACTGCAGTGGCTGAAACAGGGGTAGAAGGCAGAGAAGCAAAAACGTAATCCAGAGATATTTAAAGATATCTTCTTAGGGCAGATCAGATACTTTATGTTTACTGTACAATTTCAACCACGATTGCCAATGAACTCTGCTTTAAAGATTTTCATCTTGACTTCTCATGCTTCTTTTAAAATGTTCTAAGTTAAGGAATTTGTTCTGCTTTCAAAGGGAACATAACAGACTTGAGAAGACTTTCACACTTCTGAAACAAAACCAAGACCATCAAAACCAAATCCTTGGCTGGGGCATTATTTTTGTCCTTGGGAAACTTCAGGTGGGAAGCTTAAAACAGTCCTGATACTGGTGGGGCAGGAGTAGATTTGCAAACTTCACCGTGCCCTGGGGTGCCTTGGTCTTTCACCACCCTGTTGGGAACTGGGACCAATTCCACAAGCACTGGGAATCAGTGGGTGCCTCCCCTTAATCTGCCGATGTGTGGATGCTCCTGGCTTTGCTGATGAGTTCAGCTGCTGCCAAGTGGTGAGCAGGGGGCAGTGAGTGCTGTGCATGGGCACAGCGCTGCTGCTGGACGTGCTGCTGGGCTTGGAAGGTTGTGCTGCTGGGCTGGGAAGGTTGTGCTGCTGGGCTGGGAAGGTTGTGCTGCTGGGCTCAGAAAGTTGTGCTGCTGGGCTGGGAAGGTTGTGTTGCTGGGCTCAGAAGGGTGTGCTCTGTGAAGTTTTTGCACGGGGACAGCCCAGCTCAGATTTCGAAGCACTGAGGTGTGATCGCTTGAGTCGGGGCTGGGCAGGAACAGAATGTATTTGCTGCGTGGCTTAGCTTATCTGACCTTCATCTCCCCTGGGAAAGGCAGGATGGGACCAGCAGGCTTCCTAGGAAGAGCAGCCCTTTGCGGAGGGGAGAGGGGAAGATTTCCTCTCCCAGGCACACAACAGCAGCCATCATTAGTTATGTTGCAAGTGTATCTTCCAAATGCAGAGATCAATTCTGAATATTTTATGGCTTTAATTACACCACCCTGCATGTGATGCAGAGAATGGGTTATTAGGCTGCTGGATGTTAATTTCCTTCTCGGATGAGATTTTTGACTTTTTTTCCTTATGCTTTTCCTGCTTTGAATAGCAAAATATTGCATGTGAGAAGGCAAAAGTTCACAGATGCTTTTAACTAGCACTTAGGGTCCAAGCAAGAGCTGGCAGAGCAAAAGTTCTCCACTCTTTTCCAATATGACTCTATAGCTGGACTATCAGCAGTATACGGATGTAGGGCAGGTGGGGAATATTTATCAGAAAGTCATTGATATGTGCCACCAGAAAGATTCTTCTGCAGTTTGATCAAAAAGTCCTTGGAGACTCTGGATTTTGGTCTAACACCTGGGATACACAGATAGTGTTCAAGAGGGGGCAGTTTAGGCCAGAGGTATTGCCTGGCCCTTCTTGCCTGGCCCTTGTTTCATTCAAAGAAAGGCACAAAATTTACGACTGGGATGTGAGAATGGACTCCCTCTTACCAAGCACGGTCAAAGCAGGGGTGTTGGAGCTCCATGTAGGGCTTAGTTTCTGCGTCTGAAACAACAGCAGAGATACTGCAGCTCTCACTGACAGGGTCTGGACTATCGGTGCTTCCTAAGCTCACCTACAGGCGGGTCAGTCTCTCTGTGCAAGCCTTTGAAAAGTCAGGTCTAAGGAAACAACCAAGACACTGCGAGCATTAATCAGAACTTTGATGAAGAGTTTGTCTTTTCCCATCTGAGCCATCTGCTTGCCTCTCCCCTGCTATCTTTTACCAGATCTTTCAGTCATTTATTTTCACAGTCTGCGCAATGACATGATATAGCAATGCCTGTCTGCTCCAGCAAGTAATGAGTTCAGCTATTTTGCTTTGTATAGGGATGCAAAAGGCCATTGCCCTCAGGTTGGCACCAAGGACATAGTTTAGTAGTGTCAAGGCCACCACTAAGCCATCTCTGTGAGTTACACGTCTATACATCTTTTAATACCTCCAAGGGATGGTGACTCCCCCACTTCCATGGGTAGCCTTTGCTTATACCTGACAACCCTTTTGGTGAAGAATTTTTTTCCTAATATCCAGTCTAAATCTACCATGGTGCAACTTGAGACCATTTACTCTTGTCCTGTTGCTTTTTACCTGGGAGAAGAGTCTGACCCCGACCTGGCTACAGCCTCCTTTCAGGTGGTTGTAGAGAGCAATAAGGTCCCTGCTCAGCTTCCTTTTCTCCAGGGTATACAACCTCAGCTCCCTCAGCTGCTCCTCATTGAACTTATGCTCCAAACTCTTCACAAGGTCCATTGTCCTTCTCTGAACTTGCTCCAGCACCTCCATGTCTTTCTTATTGTGAGAGGCCCAAAACTGAATACAGATTTCGAGATGTGGCATCATCAGAACCTTGTCCCAGTAATCCAGACTGCCCAGGTCCATCTGAGCTGACTTCACCTTAGCATCTTCCAAGGGAGTGAGTCTGGTGATTGAAGTTCTCCTGAGACTGAATTCCAGGTCCTGGGCAGCCTGAGAGAGGCAACACAAGCAAGTTTGTTCCGAAACTTCCAGATGTTAAATATATACATACATTGTTGGGCAGCCATCGGCTAGGGGATCAACCAAATCCCCTGGAGCGTGGTAGGTGCTCTTGGCCCACGTGTGAGTGCTCGAGCCTCTGTCTTTTCTGAAGCAGGTTATGCGGCTGTGCTGTGCAGTTTCAGAGGTCCGTGTGCTGCCCTGGCAGAGGCTGCCCTACAGAGGACGTTGTTTTCAGCCATGAACTGCACTTGCCTGAATTCAGAAGAACTGGTTATAGCTGGAAAATAGCTCTCCTCAGTTCTACCATTTATCAATGACACACATTGCACTTATCTTCTTTGGGACTGGATTTATAGTCTGATAAAGTCAATGGCAGTCTCTTCATTGACTTAAGAGGATTTTTGGGATAGTTTTACAGTTACCGCTTGGTACAGTTAAAGTATACTGCCCTTGCAAGTCAAGGAAAAATAACCCATGTTAAACTAAATTTTACTCTTCTAAATGATCTGCATTCCTTTTATGGCACTATTTCCCATAACTGTGCTGTTTTAGGGAGCCTGTTTTCCAATTGTGCAGAAGAGATAGTTCTTTTCATCTCCAAATAACTTCAAAATACACCTTTTAGTTGTGTTTTTTGCTCTACATCCAGTGCAGCTGAAGGCTTAATGCATGTCGACCTTTAGCAAATCTGCCTTTAAAAGACCTATCTGGCTTCCTTTGTGAGTATTCTTTGTGGGGCAAGGAAATGACATTTTTCTTATATCACCTTTCATAGCAGGAATTTCTCTAAATTGTGGGGTTCCTTTCCCTTTCCATTAAATTTGTGTGTCCTCATAGACGCCTGCGAACACTAAGAAATTTTGTTTGTAAATCAGGCATTTCTTATTCACCTCTTTGAAATCCCCATTCTTTTCATTTTTTCCAAATGATATTTTTTCAAGAGTTCTTTACAATCATGTGTGAATTGGCTGTGCATTTGGAAGGCGAGTTGAAAAGCTTTTAGAGCATAAATCTCTCAAAATTCCCAGTCTGAGGTTCTAATCATGGTTAGAGTGTCGAGGGAGGGGGGATTTCAAGGAGTGTTAGCACAAACCTGGGAAGTTTTCTGAGAAAGAGCTTGGACCAGTCTCTTCCTCCCATCCTTCATCTTACCTCCATAGGCCTTGCTTCTTTGGTGTCCATGGGAAAGCCCTGGTTATTATTTCTTACAAACATGAAATCAAGGTAAGAGAGTGGTTTGGCAGCCTTCCTCATTCCCAGAATCATGTAGTTTCTCTTGTGTGTTAAAAAAGATTGTCTCTCGTTGTAACTCTTTCTCTCTGTTCATCAATCTCCTGTTGTGGTACAGCCAGGGGAGAGGAACAGCTGCATTTGCATTACTACAGATGGCCTTCTCATATCTTCAAGATTTTCCCTTCCCAGCAGAAGAGATGATCTCCATCTATGCGTATCTGTAATCTCATTCCATTGCCTGTGATTCCTTCTGTTATTTCATTAAGTGTCCCTTATGCTTATTTTGGATAAATTTAGAAAAGCACAGAAAGATCCGTGTGATGAGAAGGTGATGAAGAAGTGTGCTCTCAGAGGTACATATCAGGTAGGGAAGAAATAATGATTGAAAGATATGTGAATATTATTGCTATGGGGGTCAAAGTTAAGGTTAATTAAATGTCTTCATTGTGCATTGTCTTCCCCTTAAGGTGTTTGAGAGCCTTCTAAGAGAACCATTAACTCTGAGCAGCCGAGGTTTTTAATGAATATTTTTATTGATTTTGCTTGCAACAGATTTGCTCTTAACTTACCTCTATATATTCTTCATATATTTTGCCTTGAAACTATATTTAAATTTTCCCAATTCAATATTACTAACTGGTACATTTTAAAACAGATATGGCATGTAAATATTCCTACTTTTTAAACAGAAAGCCATCAAAGTGCATATAAGCCTTTTTTCCCAATCTTTCTACAAACATGATATGAATAAAATATTCTGAAAATTACATGCAGCCAACTAATGTGGCTCCTACTGAACTAGGCAATTAAACCATCTCCATATGAATTGCTTGGTGATATGCAAAAGTACATGTTTTAGCATTTCCTACATTATACAGGATTTGAGCTTAAAAAGAACATTTTTGCATCTAGATAAAGATCTGAAAATTGTTGGGTCTCTTGTTTATAACCCTCATGTTACTGTGAGAGATTTAAGTGGATATTAAGTATGAACATTTGTGATTCATTCCTTCTGTATGCACGAGCATTTCTTTTCAAAATGCCTGTTTCTCAGCTTGCATGAAAACTACTGTGTCGCTGCCACGCCAGTGAGAAATTGTGAGGATTAATGGAATGATGAATCTCCATTGCTTGAGCACTTTCAATCAAGGTTGTCTGTGTTGGAGAGTTGTTGTTCTCATTGTAGAAGGAACTAGAGGAGGTGGTGACCTATGCCTTTCTTTAAGGACCTTTTCTGTCCTTAATAGGATGTCTCTGATGCAAATTTCTTTTTTTATTCTCAGTCTAGCCAGATCCTCTGGAGGTTTCTGCTCGTGCTGACAGTGCTGTGTGTGTCTTTAGGAATGGTCTTGACCCGACACTGGTTTGGTTAGAGTTCACTTGCGGCAATGCTACAAATCTCCATGATATTTTGGGTTCTTGCTTTCTGCAAATCTTCAAGTAACTGCATTCTGTGTTTGGACAGTGGAGCAGGTGATACACACAGAGGTCTCCAAAGTCCTCATCACTGATTCTCCAACCTGAGGATCCAGCTGGAGCATCCGTGCTGCTCTGTGTGCCTGTTCTAAAAACAAATGGGCTGGGGGACAGGGAGAGGTGAGTGATGTGTGCTGACACTGAGCTGGGTCATGGTCTGGGATGGCAGCCTGTGAATGCTCCAGGTTACTTGCCATCATGACTTAAAGAGACTGGCACCTCTTCTCCATGGGAGTCAGGGTAACGGGGCCAGCTGCATGTGTGTGTGGAGTGGATGCCAGGACTGAGATGCTGCATGTGCCACATGCTACATAGGCACGACCCTTCCCACATACAGATACACCTGAATGCTGGAAGGACTTCAGCCCTTGGGTAACCTCCTACCATTCATAGATGGGGAAGCTTACTCAGCGATGTTGGGGGGACAGGACCTTCTTCCCACGCCCTTCCACTGGGGCAGGCTGGTAGATGTTTACTGCACTGGTCACCTCATCATCTGCAAAAGAGTATGTGACACATCTCATGTGCTGGGGTGGCCTCAGACAGACACCCACTACAACCTTTTTTAAATGTAGCACCTGCACTTTGAATAAAGCTAAAGAATGAATTAGTCCCACAAAACACAAGCATTTCTATGGGAGACCAAACTGTGGTCGGAGTTGCCATGGTGTTTCTCATATCCATAGTGGTGAGAGTTATTTTTGACTGCTCACATTTTACCACTGCTGCTGTGGACAAAGATTTAAAGTTTCTGCGGGTCACACCTCATTTCACCGATGTCATGTGATACCAAAATTCCAACTGTAATATGTAGAGTCCTGACGATGTTTCACAGCAGGTGGGAAATGTCCGGTGGTTTGAATTTATAGCTCAATGACTTTGTGGGAGTCAGTCCTGGTACTTGGAATAATGACCCACCCTTCACATGTAACATACCTGAAGCAGTGGATTGTGCATCTCACAATAATAAACTGCTAGAGATGAAGCAGGCAACCTGGAAGGGTTCAACAGGCCACATGATTTAAAAGTTTAGCTGGGTGTCCATGCTATTCTTACATTTTTCCTGCATCCATTCACAGATACCTTATGACAGCTTTAAACTCAGTAGAGGACTTGTGAGTCTTACCACTGTTACTCATCTAACAAAACTCTCAGGTCTCTTCTGTTCTTACAAAAGGAAATATTCAGTTCTGCTCCTGCTAAACAATCTATCAGCTCTGTGTTATAAAATACAACAGTACAGATCTGAGGCCATTAGTTCAGGACATAAAGAATCACACCCAAAGTTGTAAACGTAAATTTTTGTGAATTATTTTTTTATTGAAGTATGTTCAAGAAATTTACATATAGATTAAACACTAAATATACCAAATGTCAGTCTGTTTACATCCTGATGCTTTCACATTGCTGCTATGTATGGATGGGGTTCAGAGCTGGAGCATTCTCCTCATTGTCTCTAACTAAAATTCTGCAGCAGTGAGGGGTAAAAGAGATCCTTACAGGTCACAGACATGCTTGGGAGATCTTCAACGTGTTTGGACTTTGGTATGAACTTGTCAGAATTTTAATGTACATTGCCTGAAAAGCTAATGAGGCTCCATCTGGAGACATATAACTAATTACAGGCTGAATTATTTCTCCTACCTGAGCTCTCAGTCCTTTGTTCATACTCACTTCTATAAACACAACAGCAGCAGCAACTTCTCATCAGAAGGAGGTATTCTTTGCTGAAGGCTGTTATTCCATGGACTTGTACCCCATGCAGGCAAATGTCTATATTTTTATTTTTATTTTGTTTTGGCTTTGTCTTTTTTCCCCTCTAAATTTAATTTCTTGGGCATTTGAAATGCCTCCTCCCTCAAGGTGTTCTTGTGGTGGTTAGTGGTTCATCAGGATGGATGCACAGATAACATCGATACCCTCACCTTCACAGATGGGGCAGTACAATCTAATAGCTGAGGCACCTGAGGGGTCAGAACAGTGGGATAATGTAGAGTGATCACCCCTAACTAAAATGTGATAGCATTGAAAGAGAAAATAAAAGCTTACGGAGCAAAAGAAGGTAGAAGGGGCAATTGAGTTTTTTGTACAGTGGTATAACAGCAGGAATATGTCCACAAACCTTGCTGATAGAAAGGGTTTGAAATCTGCCTCGTAGACTCACTGTTTCCTGCTGCAATTCCCTTCTTTCATCTTTGTGTCTTTGTCTAGAAAAGAAGAAATTGTGCACAGCACCTGGTCCATCTGAGTTCAGCCCCATTTGGCTCCTGAGGCCACAGCAGCGAGGTTGAGCAGAGGTGATCCTGGCACCCTGACTATCCAGAGCCCTTCACTGCAGGATTTGCACACCAGAGGGAATAGGAAGTTCCCAAAATTTTAATAGCTCGTTTATGAATTTCAGTTGATATGTTTAGTCCTCCATCAGTCTGAGGGCTGAGCTTCATGGGCATTTTGACTACATATTATTTTACACAGTATCGACTGCAACATTTTTCTCCCATGAACTGTAGGCAGCCTGTTGGTGGTGACCAGGGTCCTGTCCAGCTCAGTGCTGGTAGAATATAATCATTCCTGTAATGATTTGGGACCAGCTTATGTCAGCTGTTCTGCTGGACAGCACTAAGATCACTGAACATGACAGGCCGATAAGGGAATAGGCTGCAGTTAGCAACTTCTTTTAACTCATGCAGTAAAAATTAGATCTGTGTCAGTGAGGCAGCAGGATCTAAACCCTGATGAGACAATAAATACAGGCAGATGATGATGATGATAATGATGATGAGGATATTAGGATCTCCATCCTGCTTCATAGGAATGTAAAAGTGGTTTTTGGCTTGCTGGGAATTGGAGGAAACTATTCTGTTCAAGCAGTAACTACATTGAGGGAGATGAAAAGAGTTTTCATTGCTTGGCTAAAACAACCATCTGAGACGGTAACTACCTATGCCTGGCTCTTGCAGACAGCCAGAGAAATGTCTCCAGGTCTTCAAGACAGCTGTGAAATGAAAACTTTCTCCTAACAGATGATACATTCCCCTTATTAGTTACAGCCTGGTAGCCACTGTCAAACACATATTAATTATTTCTCTATTTCCCCCCCCTTTTTAGCACCTGCAAGAAGCTTTTCCCTTCCACAAGCAGCTCTTCATTGACCAGTAGTTTGTTATTGATTTCTGTATTCAATAAAAAGTGTGGTAAATGGGGACATTAAATTTCTCTAGAGCTCTCACTTTTAAAATGCAAGAGAAAATAGGGCACTATGATGTGTTATGTTAACATATGCCAGGTAGAGGGAGAAACTTCACTGGGCCAGACTGCCTGAAATTTGCCTGGTTTGGTTGCAAATAGACAAAATTTGGTCAGTTGCATGTGGGAGTACATGTGTGTACATGTGCACAGATGCAAATGTGAAGTTGTTCCTCCTGAGAGAACTGCAAGTTATCTCTCCTTTCAAGCCCCAGTCCAATCATTCTCATTTGAGTGAAGAATAATTGCGAGCCTGTATTATGACGTTCATTAGGCAGAACTTTGAGAACAGTTCCTCAGGCTGCTCTCAGACCAGTCATGAAGCAAGATGTGGGGCAGGACTGGGACATAAATGTAGTTTAGGTGAGTAGAAGTTGGTGGGGCTTGCACGAATTAGTGGGAATGTGGTCTCTCTGCCAGTGACCCCCTCAAAATGAATCTATGTGCACCTAGCTGGGAGCTGAAGGCCTGGAGACTGGATCTCAAGCTGCAGGAAAGGTTGTGAAATGCGTGAAGTGGTGGAACATCCAGGTTTCCAATACTAAAGCCAGTGGCCTTAACTTTTGAGAAGTTTCTCATTTTGGCAGATGACTTGAGTGTTCTTGCAGACAGCATCTTGAGGTTAAGCATCCATCTCTGCTAGAAATAAGTGTATAGTCTATATGATAATTTGCTCCCTAAGAGCTTGCCTTCGCCTACAAGAAACATGATGTTACAATAGCTATAGGACAGGCATATATGGTTGTATCCCGGTTAGTAAGGGTGAAATCTGGTGCAAGGAGGAAGACGGGGGGAGGTTAAGTCACTGTTAAAATAAATGTGACACCAGTCCCTTTTTTGGTACCCTGGATAAAATGAGATCCCTCTTTTTCTCAAGTTTTCTTTCAGTGTGATTCACTGTTCAAAGCCCCTCTAAGTGCATCTGGGCTGTGCTTGATTTTCTGTATGATTTTCCTTTTTCTTCAAACAGGGAGATGAAAAGTGGGTCAGGTAGTGCAAATTCAACTAAGCAATCTGCTCAATGGGCAAAGTCAACTGCAGGACTGGGGTGTCTCCAGAGGCTTCCTTGAATTCACGTCCCAATAAGTTTAGGGCTGGAGAAAAAAAATCCCAAAAACCTATTGCTTTACCCTCTGCATGCTTTATTCCCTTCCAGTGCTATAACAAATAGTTATGTAATTCCTGATTCTCCTTCCATGCTTGTGGCAGTCAGGACAAATTGATTTTGAGCTCTGTGGAATTATATGGGGGTGGAGGGGTAGAAATGAGATGTTTCTTTTTCTGTCTGCTGCGGTCTTCTGTAATTCTTCCCAGTTGCTGGATTCTTGGATATGAGTTAGGGAACCAGCTGTAGTGACCTGGCTTTGCTGCTACTGCTCTCTTGCCTGCAAAGAGCACTAGCATGGCTGTTCTGTGAGTACAGAATGAGCTCCATATGGCAACTGACTTACCCTGTTGTAGGTACAAGTATTTCTAAACAGAACTCAGTGGTGGCCATGAGCATTTATTGCAGGGGGTCTGAAAAGTGCCAAGCACAGTGACATTGGAGTAATGACAGCAGTAAGAACCTGTCCAGGCCAATGCCTCTGAATGGTGAAAGTATTAAACCTGTGGGTGTGTGAGCACTTTTCTCACAGTGCTCATTCAACTAGGTACCCCTGCCCAGTGCTTCATGGTCATCTTTTGTCTCTAGGCAGCAACTGTTCCACAAATTCCAGAGATTTCTCTGGGATGAGACAGCTGTGGAGCAGTTTCTGGTGCTGAGTGAGGAGGAGTAGGGACCGTATTTGCAAACATCTGCTTATGTTGCCCATCTCCAGTGGTTCACACTGCTTCAATGTACCTCTGCCCTGAAACAGCCTCTGCTGTTCAGGGGAAATGTGATACCACATGAGAAGGGTAGAGCAGAGCTATGCAGGAAGATTTTCTTTCCAGGCAACCTCTCTCTCCCCAGAAATACTCTCTGTGATCTCAGAGGTCCTCAGCCTAAAGCTTGTGAATGACACAGAGTCTGCATTGTCATGTGAAGTGGGAATTTGAGTACACTGAGACTCAGACTCCCCTGTTAACCACTCCACTTGGCTGTTTGCTTTGGCTTTGCATCAGTTCCTCAAGGGAGAAAAGTGGGGGAGGTCTGGGTCAGACTGGGCTCCAGCTGGACCCTCACTATGGACAGTGGGGATCCATTCCTGCCTTCCCCAGACACAGATGATGGAGGACAAGAAACAAAACTAAAGCTGATCTGAAGCTGTGAAAAATGAACTGGGCGGAACTGAAAGGAAGGGAAACGGGCCAAATATCTGCTCTGGTATTCTTGATCTACATGGTGCTGGATGTTGTGGTGGTCTGCTGAGAGAACTATTGGGGCTGAACCATTCTCTCAGCAGGTGTTGAATCGTGTGTTTCCAGGGTTTGTCTTTGTGGTATTTGGGGCCTGGGGGAAAGACACAGGAGCAGAAGACTACACTGCAGGTACTCCTTCCGTCACCATAAGGGACCACAAAAGCCACAGGAAGGGAAAGGGCTGGGGGTCCTATGGCAGCACCACTGCTGTGGCGTGGGAATTGCTGACCTGAGGAAAATGTCTAGCTCCCGCTTATGTATCTTCCTCCCCTGGAGTCAGATGTGAAGACAGAGGAACACGGCACAGCACTTGGTCTCAAGAAATGCCTGTGCTTACCCCAACACCTGCACAGGGGTGGGAAGGAAGAGTGGGGATTGTGCCCCAAGCTCTGCAGCCCCAACATACTTTAACCCCACTCCCGGAGCTTGCACCGCTTCTCTGCCTTTCCTGAACTTTGAGTCTTTTGGGCCACTTGTCATCTTTTATGATCACACCAATTCACTTGAAATTCTCCCACACTATCTTCCTCCCGGCTCTCGCTCGGGCCATTTAGTTGATTGCCACATGCTCCTGTTAGTGCCGTGTTGAGCTGCTGATGTATGTTTGGGAACCCTCCATTGTAGGCTACTTCTAAAAAAACACGCTGTTAAGAATTTTTGACACAGTGATCTGAAGAGTCAGGGATATGTATTTCAGGGTGAAGCCCTGCTCTTGGTCTCTCACCCTCTCATTGACATTGCACAATGGGACTGACAATAGAAATTTTTGTTCCGTGTCCCTGCATTAAGGTGACTTAAAGAGAGTTGGGTGTTTGGGGTTTTTTGCAGTTAATTATAGTTTGGCAATCATGCTTTGTGATGATTGGAGCAGCTCTGCATATAATAGATGTACTCAGGTAATTACCTCGTCTGTTTAAAGAGGCCTTATGGACCAATAAACTTCCCTTTCTCGTTTTTTCCCCCTTCCTGAGAGGAGGGGAGGAGAGGAATGCTGAACACACAGTGAGTGTATTCTGCCAGAGCCCTGACCTGTGTCACATGCAGGCAGACACACAGGGAAGCAGTTCTGGCTCTCTCCTGTGCCACGGTGGCATGGTCAGACCCAGGATTCCCACTCTGCGGTACCTTCACACTACGGCTGCACTAAGTAACAGCAAAATCTTTTAATGGATTACGCTTGGCGCTTTCATGATATGAACCCGTCAGGCCCCATTTCCTTCCCACACGTATCGTGCTGTTTTACAGCTTTCTCATGCCTTGGGTGAGAAAAAGCTTCCCCTTGTTTTCAGCTCCGGCTGGAGAACTATTTCATCTCTCCCTCCCAGCTCTCCCAGGCAGGGAGGCTGGGCCGGCAGACCCCTGCTGGCACTGGGGCAGCCCCACAGTGTGCGGGGATGAGAAAGGCTGCAGCAAGGAGTGCACTGGGATGCAGCAAGGAGTGCTCTGGGCTGCAGCAAGGAGTGCTCTGGGATGCAGCAAGGAGTGCTCTGGGCTGCAGCAAGGAGTGCTCTGGGATGCAGCAAGGAGTGCTCTGAGATGCAGCAAGGAGTGCTCTGGGATGCAGCAAGGAGTGTTCTGGGATGCAGCAAGGAGTGCTCTGGGCTGCAGCAAGGAGTGCTTTGGGGATGCAGCAAGGAGTGCTCTGGGATGCAGCAAGGAGTGCACTGGGATGCAGCAAGGAGTGCTCTGGG
>VWZG01008875.1:267342-532000 GCA_013396735.1 Grallaria varia
GCTGGAGCAAGGGGTTGTTTGGGATGGCAGCAAGGATGCTTTGGGGATGCAGCAAGGAGTGCTCTGAGATGCAGCAAGGAGTGCACTGGGATGCAGCAAGGAGTGCTCTGGGATGCAGCAAGGAGTGCTCTGGGCTGCTGCCTGTCCCTCCGTCGGCAGGGACCCCACACACGGGTCCAGGTCTGCGGGTACTGAGTGGGGTCAAACTCCACGCAGCTCCTGCTGGAACGCTCGCTCTGCTGGTGGCGCAGGGAAGTAGCTCCAGCTCGTCCTAGGTTGCCTTTGAAAGGGCTGACCTCTGCTGGCAGGGGCTCGGACCCAGCCACATCCCCACGGTGTGGGTAAATGGCCCTGCTGAAAGGCAGCCGTAGTTACTCGCAGAGTACTTTTTAATGCGCATCTCGTGTCTTACACCTGTGGCAGCACACATGGGAATTGCCAAGAGAGTGAGTCAGCCAGAAAGCTGCCGCTAATTAATGCACTATGTTATTTTCTACATACAGTATAACCATACACAAAAAATTTTACATCTGGGACTAGAAGGAATCATTTGCTGGGCTTTTTTTTCCCTTTATGATTAAATTTCCAGTCTTGAAGGCTCCTTAGGAAAAGGAATAATTATGAGAGGTCATTTGTCAAAAAGGGTTCATGCATATGATTAATTTATTGCACTTCAGCAATTTACCATGTATCAGCTGGAATATGGAGACTATTTGTGTGTCTCTTGCCCTAAGCATATACATGAGGCTAGGCTAACATGAATTTATATAACAATATATTTCTCTAGCATGATTTTTCCAAACTGTAGTGAAAAGCCAGAGGTTTTCTTGGAATTGTGTGTATTTGTTTTCCAAGCCTGTGCTATTCCTGTACAGTTACTCTATTTCAAAGCTCAAACTGAAACATGGAAATATTTCCTAATGGTGCTAGTGTTTAAGTTAACCTTCCCTGGAAGATGTTTTTCAAGCCATAACTTATTAGCAAATAAGGTTTTGCCACCAACTGTCAAACATTTCATCCTTGGTTTCATAAAGTCTATGTCCAGAGAAATTCTCAGCCATCTATAGGGTAAAATCTTTACTCCAATTAATTTTGATACCTGAATTGCTATGAATAATGCTCTTCTTGATGTTTAATGCTAAAGAAGTATTTCTCATTTCACTAACTTTATTTTGATTATATATTTCTTACATATAGTATGTACTGAAATGCTTTGTGTTTTCTTGTGCATGGTCATTCTAGGAGAGCTCTGCAGTAAATGAGTGAAGGCATCATCACTACAGTTCTGCTGAGTTCACAGAGGTTTTGGATCTGTTCCTAACTTTGTGTCCAACTTAACTGACTTCAAGAAATTTGTGTTCCTTGATTTTAAGAGCTCGTTCGTATTTCCCCAAGACTTTCTTTTGTAAATGGTTTATTTCCAGAAGGGGAAATGCTACTATGTGCAAACACATACACACTTACACAAGTTTTCTACATGTATAGTGTTTCAGACTGACTGGAAAAAAAGCCAGGTTAAGATGAAAATTACATGTTCTCAGATATCTGGCACTGGTATCTGATTGATATCCAGTCTTACACCATGTTCTTTTAAAATTTATGTTCTTTATAGACATAATGAATACTCCATTTAGCTCTATGTGTGCAGACAGTTCACCATGCCTGTGTTGCAACCTGTGATACCATTGCTGAAGCCTGATAAACCAGCAGTGTTGTCCCCTCATCACAGGTGGCCCACTTGAATCCTCAGATCCATGCAGCCATCAGGTCTCCCTGGAAGGCCAGGAGCCACCAAATGGTTCATTCTCAGTGGACTTAGAGCCATACCGATAGTGAGAGACATCATGTATTTCTAGCACATACTTTTTGTTTTTCAGATTGTTATTTTATTGCTCTTTTATATTTATATTGCAGTAATGGCTAAATACCCCTTAGTACTGGGAGATGACCCCCAAAATTTACATTCTAATATGTAAAACAGAGAAAAGGAAATATGGTTATTCACCTTTTACAGATGGTGAATTTACTCATAGAGAGTTTAAGTGGCCTTTCCAGTATAATTTAAAAAATGAATAACGACCAAGGAGTAAACCGATATATCCAGAATCTCAGACTGGAATTTTAATCACAAGATCATCTTTCCTGGCGTGGTTTGTGCCCAGAAGTAAGAAACTTTTGCTAATACATTTAGGGCAAATTTCTCCTTGTTATTACTCCTTAAAGGGAAATACTTACCTTTAAGGTTTTCCCTTGCATAGGGAGGAGGTGGCTTGGGCAGGAAGAGGAATCTCAGCTCAGGACTTTTTTCAACATCCTCCCTGAATTTCCCATGCAGAAAATAGAAAGAAATCTCCCAGCTCCGTGGGTTTGCCTCTCCATTATAAGCACTAAAAGAGCAGTGGTATTGAATCCTTATAAACTGATAAGGCTTCACCTGCTGGACCTGCCCGCAGCCCTGCAGGGTGGGAAGCCTGGCCTGAGCACAGCCGTTGTCACGTGGGCTCATGAGCTCCAGTGTGTCTTGCTGCAGGACTGCCAGCTGTCATTGCTTCAGTCATCCTCCTTGTGCTAAAATACCTGTGCTTCTCAGTAAAAAATACTTACCCCTGCTTTAGGGCAAGATGTGGTGCTTGTACTGAAATGTCATCAATGAAATGTGGGAGAGAAGACACCTCTCAGACAGGTTATCCTGTAATTGCCAACTTCACCTTCTTCTGAAGTGACCATTACTGGATGCAGTAAAAGGCAGGAGAAGCTCTCCTGTCAGCTTTTGCCATGTCAGCACCCATGGGAGTAAAGTGAGACAGCTTCTTTGACTAATGAGCAAGAGGATGGAGAAGGTGGAGCATTTCTGGGACTCAGAGCAGCTGTAGCTTTTCAAGAAGGACTGTGAGATGTGGTTCATCTTCTTTTGAGCTTCTCTAAGCTTGAACCAACTGGGAATCAATTGAAAGTGTTGCTGATGTAAGGAGTATTTTACATGTCTTTTGACAGAGATCATACCAGTTTTTATTATGTAAAAATTTGTCACCATTTCTGAGTTGTTTGGCATTAGGACACCTGGTAGGAAGGCCTTGGGATTTGATCTCAGTTGGTGAAATAAATTTCCACATCCTGCAGTGTCAGAAATCACATGCATGGAAGTGTTGCCGAGGGCTTTCAGCTCCTCCCTTTGGGCGGAAGGGCCAAGAAGCAACATGCACATGTGCTGTGTGGGAGGCTGGCAGGACTTAGCAAAAACAAGGCTGAGCTCTCTAAAGGTGAAGTCTTCCAAGGACTTCCCAGCAAAGTCATTGCCAGGTCTTGCTCAGACAAGTCAGAAAGGATTGCTGGATGACAATGGCCTTTTCTGTCACAGGAAACAAACGTTTCCCTGTTTATTGCTCTTCCTGTTTTATGAAGCAGAAGCCAGGTCAATTAGTTGGAGGAGGCTGGCAGCCTGCTGGGAAATCTGCGAAGCTAACCCCGGTGTTAAGAGAGTACTTAGATAAAATGCTGAGTCTGCTCTCATTAACACGTAACAAAAATGCTTAAGCATGAGTTTAGGCATGATGAGCTTAAGGGACTTGTTAAATTACGTAAATTCTAGGATTGCACAAGCGCTCTGTCTCTCCCTGTAACAAAGACGACTGTGAAGATATCAAGTAGACAATGTTTTTAAAGTTCATTTTGTTGCTTAGTCTACGTTGCATCAATCAAACTATTTCTTTATATGAAAAAGGGCAAGAAATTTCAGGACCTTTTGGTTTATATTTCTCATACTTCAGAGGCTCAACATGGAAGTAAAACCTTGCCTTTTGGAGCAAAGTATGTGAACAAAACAATACAAAAATCCACAGTCATGATTTTCAAGAAGACTTTTGAGGACATCGTAGGGCTAACGACAAGCTCAATGGTTTTCAGTTTCCAGTATAATTTTGCAGATTGAGGAAATACGAATAGTTCAGATATGACCGAAGTCCCTACATTATGGCATTATTATTTCACCTGATGCAAATCCAAGATCCCTGTAATCCTCTTCTATCCCTTTCCTCAACAAACAGGAAAAGCAGACAGGGATGGTTGAGATCTCCAATTATGAGCAGATACAGAGCAGCAGGGCTGGAGCTTTGGTGCCACTGTTAGCATAAGGTTGTGTGCAGTGCAATAAGCCTATTCTTTTTACCTTTTTTCCTCGGAAGGTATCTCTTTGCCTGACTGTGAGTGAGTGGATCAATGCATCGTTATCCAGGATACTTTACAGGTGAAATGCTCCACCTGTGGTTCCCAGGGCTGAGTCAAACACCACGGCTTTGGCTGGGTGGACCAGTCCCAGGAGGGGGCTGTAAACGAAGCAACTTGATTTCAGGCCAGCAGATGCAGCTGATGAGGCATTCACTGGATTAATGGTAAAGCTGGAAAGGACCACTACATACAGACCACTGGGAACATCTTCCAGGTTCAGCTGGCCCATTAACATTAGAAG
The DNA here is from genome assembly GCA_013396735.1 of Grallaria varia. Classification (NCBI taxonomy): domain Eukaryota; kingdom Metazoa; phylum Chordata; class Aves; order Passeriformes; family Formicariidae; genus Grallaria; species Grallaria varia. The sequence goes on from VWZG01008875.1 coordinate 271,808, forward strand.
CCTGACGGTGTTGCTTTGCACCACACTTCTGGGACCATCAAAACCAAATCAAACCAAACCAACCAAAGAAAAGTATGCAAAACAAGTGTTCCTAAGGTAGGAAAAGGAGACAACAGAACTAATTTTCTGAAATATGGTGAAACAGCTTCAAAACAAAATTAAAGACCAAATATATCTGTGCATATATTCCAGGATGTTCTCCTTTGTGGTCATTTCTCTCATAGTCTCACCTCTGCTACTTAGATGATGACACATGATCTTACCAGGAAGGAGGATCACACAGGTGTTGGAAGTCACCATCAGAATCTCTTCAGTGCAATAGATTAGGGTTCTGAAGGCAAAGATGTACTATAACATCTGTGTGTCTTCATTTTTATCTTCAAAATAAATAAAACATTTATGGACTGATATTTATCAGTTTGCAATACAGAAGAAAACCCCTGTCCTCTATGTTATGCACAAGGAGTGATGACGTACCTGCTCACAATCAGAAGGGATATTTGTCTTTTTTATTTCCCAATAAGCTCATAAAATAGCAAATATTTTGGTCTGCCTGCTGTGCCTCTATGTAAAGACATGTGTACATATTTGTTTTGAAAGCTGACTGAGTAACTGGAAACAAATCATTTATTTAACATGTTTTCCTTCAGCTGAATCTACAAAGAAATGCAGCATAATTGGGAAAGCAGCTATGTGCCTCCCAGTGCAGAGAACCTTTGAACAGGATTGATGGAAAAGTTGTCAACAAGTCATTTCTGAAGAAAATGTCCATATCAAAAATCAGGGGAAAGAAACATGTTTTTGGTTTTTCTTCTTTTCAAGAAAATGACTTTAAAATTTATTATTTTATTTATTTATTGACAAAAGCATCAAGGACAGAGGAACAGGAAGCAAAACCAAACAATTCATTATCAAAGGCTGGGCCAAGGAGCTCTTGCATCAAGGAAAAGGGGTCCCAACACTACAGTGAAACCCCAGGCAGCCTGGAATTTCTGGGGTTTCAGGAGAGGATGTGGATCTCTGCTGCACAGTTAACAACCTGCCAGCCATCGGAGATCCTCGTACTTGTGTGATGGGGATGTGACATCTGGCTTAGAACCCTGCTTCTCTCTGGTAAAGCACAGCTCACAGAAACACCTCCCAAAATACTAAATTAATTATAGAACTGAGGAAGAATATATTGGAGAAGTTGCCTTATGTCTTTGGTGTCTAATGATAGAAAAAACCCAGCTATTGGTTTGCAGCACTTCTCAGCTCCAGTGGATCATTTTTTTGTTGGAAATTAAAACTCTCCATCTCACACCAACAAGTGTCTGCTGTTCTTTGATAACAGGGTCACTCTTCTGTTTCACTGCCAAAAACTGCTGCAGCAACCATCAACTGTGTGGTCTTATCAAGATGTTAAATGTGGAACTCCACAGGCAGTGCACAGGCTAAGCGCGTTTGCTAACTCAGTATCTCTCCTGGTTTTGAGCTTCCTCCATGTGTCCTTTATCTGGTCTTGGTCCTTCTCATCTAAACTGTATCAGTTCATTACAACAGGGCAAAAATACATATTCCTGTGTTTAGGAAATGGCTTGGTACTGAGTGTATTTTCTGCATCTCACTGAACGTTATTGGCCACACACTCCATTGTCTGAAAAATTTATTTGGAGTGATGCTTATGATAATGTCCCTTGGGGTGCATTTATCATTCATGCTTCTGAAGTGAGTCCTGTGGAAAACAAAGGTTGACGTATCTCTTTCCCTGTTCAATTAGCAGCATTAGCTGCTTTTAAAATATTAATCTTCCAAGATAAATTGCAAAAGAATTTGTGGGAAGAAGACAGCCCGGGGTTACAGGGATGGAAGAATGCAAGATCTTTTTGCAATAGTGCTGTAATTCAGAATGAAAACATTTTTAACAATAAGTATGCTGCAGTTATTTGATACCTTTTCTCTTAGGATTACAAAGCATCTCACAAGCCTCAAACCAGTGCTCATGTTCTCCTTAATGTTACAAGGCCACATGGAGACAAATGATTGATTCCAGATGGTCAAGAGGGTCAGAGGAGCTGGAGAAAGTAAAATCTACACTCCTTTTTTGTCAAACTCTTTTTTCTTGCACTCCCTGCTCTATTTATTACTTCAAAATGTGCCTGCTCCCTCATTTCACCCTAACCTGTTCTTCATCCTTCCACTTGTGGGACTTCCTGGACAGCTATTCAGGTGACTTCCCAGGGCGTATGCAGAGACATGGCCCCCTGTGTGGCTGCTCACAGCTGGGACATCAAATATAAAGTTTGTTACTCAGGACGTTGGGATTTCAGGATGTGGCACTTTGTAAATCAGATTGCTTATTTATAAGACCGAAAGTAGAAACACGTTGCTTATATCAACTGTGCTGTGAGTTTCATCATCTTAGGCATGGCCTGAATGTATCCTGCGAGCCCCAGATTCGCAGGAGCTACAGTTTCACTTGGACACACACACTCAACTAGTCGTTGGCAGCAACGTTACATGATCTGCGACTTCTGAACTCCCATGCTTGTGTCTACTACAAAGGAGTCACTGCCGGTGGCACCCTCAGCACCTGAAGACACAGAAAATGCCAAAGTCAAGATGAAAGTGCTGAACTTTGGGTACCATTCTCAGTTGCATTTTGTGGAAGCATGGCAATACTTAGGCTCCAGATATGTCTCAGTGGCAGCCCAGATGGTCACTTTGTCTCTTTATGTTCCTTCATCTTTTATCTTTTGTCTCATCAAGGAAAGCGCTGAGTGCAAGGAACATATTTGGAATCAGCATTTGCAAATGATCCAATAAGGGCACGGCTTATGAATGAGCCCTCAAGGCACTGCAGCAGTAACAGAAGTGGTAAATAACAATAATTATGATAATAACGGAGATGGCATCTATTAGCAAAGACACTAATAGAGTTCTAATAAGAATCACAACTGGGTGATGCTTTTTAATCAGAATTAATGGCATGTGTTGAAATATGTTGTAGCAGGATGCCATTGATTCAGCAGCTGGGTATCTAACAGAATGTCAGACCTTTCTCTAAATACAGTCAGGCCAAAGGCAATTAATTATAATATCATTAAGGAAATCATTAAAAGATACACTTTCCTTTGGGAGAAAAATCTATCTATCTATCTATCTATCTATCTATCTATCTATCTATCTATCTATCTATCTATCTATCTATCATCTATCTATCTATCTATCTATCTATCTATCTATCTATCTATCTATCTATTAATCAGTGTTAGAATGGACATGTGAATGCATTATTTGCCATTCGGACCATCAGAAAATGCTAATATATGTGTTGTCTTTCCAGTTATGTGCATATATGTCAGGCACAAAATGTTAGGCATTTTACCACTATAATCATCTCCTTAAAACACTGAAACACGGGCTGCCTTGGAAGTGCTGCTAACAGAAGCCATGTATTAAGCAGATAATTGTCAGGATCTTATATGCCAAAGTAGTCAACTCTGATTAGTAAAAAATAGTCATAATAAATACAAAGCCCCATTTTACCACAAGCTGGCCTACAGCTCATCACTCAGGACAAAGCTAGGGAGATAAAAGAAGTTTTGCCTTGGTCTGAGATCTCTAGTTTTTTATGAAAATGTGCATTCAAGCTCTGTTTAAGAAGAATGACATACCAGCTCCTCCCTCTTCGTATAAAAGAGGGAGCAGCTCCAGAATCACTGCTCCTGTGGGATGCCTTCCAGGGCTGGTGAATGTTTGGTACAGTGGTTAAGTCAGAAGAACTCCTGTCTCTCACTCCCTTTGGACATCCAGTTGTACATGGGCGCCCACAGGCTGGTACCTGTGGTTAATCTAACCATTCTGTCTCTAAGGGCGTGCTGCAGGGCTCTGTCGAGGCGATGTTCTCTTCCCCACTTCCCTGGTGCTTGTGCCTGGTCCCTCTACTGGTGGTTGCAGTCACCCCTTGGCTTAGGGGCTTCCTGCACCTGACCTGGGAGCTCCTCCCAATTCCAGAGACTGGGAACTGGTGCATGTGGGTCATGCAGGGGCCGATGCCTGCTGGGATGCACAGCACTGGAATGGATGCAGAAGAGGTACATGGTTCAAGAGAAGTCACTGCTGAAATGATGGGCTTCAGCAGTCACCATGAGTGCCCTGGAAGTGGAGGATTTCAGGAGAACAAGGGCACCCCCAAAACAATGAAGAGTTGTCTTTCCCTGATGGACAGATCTTCACAATTCATCTGGAAAGGTCTAAAAGCAAGGGACATATATTGGAAAAAGAGGGGATTACCCCTCAGCAGCATGGAAGTAAACAGCAGTAGCAGCACCAGAGGAAGGTGACAGACAAGCCACTGCCCATGTCTGATTCACCCTTCCTTCCTCAGGGGTCTGTCCTTTGGTCTTGAATGGAGAGCACAAGGACAAAGCAACAATGGCCAGTGCTCTCCATTGGCACTGGGCTACCCATATATCAGCCTCTGGTCTCTGGTAGGACTTCCCTCTCAGTATACACAGTGTGTCATTGATGGATCACAATGCCTCTGCTGCGTCTCTGCTAATGAGCAATCATAACTTTCTTGATGTAAATCTTCTTGCATCCCTCCTTAATGATACTGAGTTTGTTATCATCATTGTTTTTCTGACATCCCATCTATTATGGCACCATTTATTTAGCAAGGGCCTTTTTAAAAAAAAAAAAAAATATTATTCCATTCTCTTCTTGTTCCAGATGGCTTCTATAATTAGTTTAATACTTTTGCAGATGTTGTGCGAAAACTTCAGGATGTGAGCCAACAATGGGGAGATGAAGCTAATGAAAGTGAGTTTTCAGCTGATTATTCACAATGTGGAAATAAATATATTCTGTGTCAAATAAGTGCAATGAAGAATGCAAAGCATGTATCTGGAACATTTGATTCCACCAAATGGTATGTGCTGTGTCAAAGTCTCCGGCTTCAGGTCATGTTCTTGTCCCCTGCTTCTATGGGCAGGAGACATGGAAAGGCCAATGTCTTGTCTGCCCAAAATACCAGCCAGAGTGTCATGATCAAGAACAGGACTGAGAGACTCATTTCTAATCCCTAACTGCTGAACCTTTTTTAGCCTTACCTGGATCCTTTCTCTCTCTCTGCTTTAGTCCCCAAAAAGGAGGATGTCCCTGTTTGGTTTTCATGTCTGCTTTCTTATACTTCACTGGTTTTTACAGCAGCTGCACTGCAAAAACAAACATCCTGCCTTCCCTTCGTATGGTAATGAGATGATCACATATTTACTAATTTTTTGGGATGACAGTTATATCATTAAGGACAATTATTCCTTCCCCTTTTGGATTTAGAGTGCAATTAAAAAAAAAAAAAGAAAAAAAAGGGGAAAAAGAGACTTGAGAGAACCTCTCTTGCATTGAAAAGCAGCATTTCCATCTGAAGAACGCCAGTACCATTCATAAGCCCTCCTGGATAGGTTTCAATGTTAATATCCTTGGCTGAAAACGCTTAGTGATTAATAGCATTGACTGGCTAGTTAAATACACGATCAACCTGGGAGCAGTCATGCTTCTCAAGTAACAACAGTAATTGACAGAATGTTCAGCAAATAAAACTAGTTTAATGCTGTACTAATATATAATTAAAATACCTGTAACTCTTTCCTCCAGTGGGGATACAGTGCTGCCACAGACATGCCAAGTGTTTCAGTTTAAAAAAAGGTATCAGGTTTAAAAAGCCTGATTTTTCTTTTTGAAGCCTCCCTCCCCCTCCACCCCATAAATAGCCAGGGTGGTAATTTTGTATGCAGAGGTGCCAGCAAACACAAGCCCATTTCAGTTTCCAGTTGCTCCCACACATTGTGCCTGCAAATGGGAGGCGATGTATATTTAAAGAGCTGCTTATTGGCGTCCTCCCTTTCTACCAGAAATGTATTCCACCTACAGCTCAGGAGCATGAATTATTTACTGCCAAACAAAAAGAGAGGGCGTTTAGCCGTGACACCCCGATGGTGTGAGTAAGACAATTCAGCCTCTTCTCTACATCTTGTCCCGCTCCTGCTGGGCTCGTCTGTGCTGGACTGAACACTGTGGAGGGCCCTCTGCAGCCTGTCCGTGCCCTGCAGTGCAGGGATCCTCCTGCTCGTGTGTGAGACATCAGCTTCATGTTCTTCAGACTTATTGTCCTGCCTTTAATCTGCCCCCATCCTCTCCTCAGGCACATCCTAGAAGGGATTTACTGGCGATGCCCATTCAAATGTAGCGCACGTCTTGAGCTTCAAGAGCTCTGCGGCGTTCTGGTCCAGATCATTCACCGTCCCTGGAAACAGGAGCAGAGGGGAGACATTAACCCTGTGTCTGTGCATTACACTGAGCTGCCAGACACAGCAGTGTGATAATCTCCTTTCTCCTTCCATTGGCAACACATCTCCAGTTATAACAGAATTACGACGTGTAGTTCCCCCAGCACTGCTGGCAGTGCAGCAGGTATTAATCAATGTGTGCTATCCATCGAACTATTTGTTTTTCCCAGATATGTTATTAACCTTCTTTCCATCAATCCAGCAAGGGCCAGAACTGTTTGGATGTATGTGTGCGTTCACTGCTTTCACAAAGGGTATAGTAAAAAAAGTTAAAACTCTGTAAAACGTCAGGTCAGACTCACACCAGTATAATTCTTCTGCAGCTGGTGGAAAGACCAAACGAGTGCTGGAGTCCAGCCCTTCCCACAGAAAAGCACTAAATATGTGCTCAGTTTTGGAGCTCTGTTAGAATAAGAAAAAAAGAAGAAATCAAAGTAATTACCTTCATTAATTAAAGTATCTTATAGAATGAAACCATAGCCAGAAATAAAGAAATGGCAGCACAGAGATATTAGTAACAATATTTCATAGTATGGAAGCAGGCAAAGGAGCAAGAAATGGGAGTATCCAAACTTGAATTTCTGTGCAAAATTATGACGCATAAGTCCTGTCCAAAAGACTTTCTAGTCTTTGGACAGAAAAAGAGAGATTTTTCTCATAGTTTTTCAAATTAGAAACATAATTACAATGAAGTGGCTTGCTAGAAATTAGGCAGAGAGTCTGTAGGATGCCCATGACTTATCTCCAAGTGTTGGGAATTGTCTGCTTTTTTAGAGGATTAGCCACCTCTTTCACTGGAGAGAAAACAGGCTCTGACAGAAATAGCTTTCAGCTCCTTAACTGGAGAGTACTGAGAGGACATGGAGAGATACAATGAAGATAAATGGCTGGAATAATGGACAGGGAGAGATTTGATTGATTTTATACAGTGGTCAGCTCACTAAGGCTTTGAGTTACTGTTAAAACTTCATATTGCACAAAAAGAGGAAAAGATATATATTAATACATATACGCTCACAGAAATATCAAATTATATCACAATTACAAAGTATTTTCCATTTTATAGCAATTTCTATCTCAAAACAACTCCCTTCCTCTGTTTTTATTATCATCATTCTCTGGCTGCCGCTTGGATGCACCGTTCCAGAGCCGATACCTGTTGTGATGCAGCCATGCAGCTATTCTTATAAACAGGCCTATCTCTAGTACCAGGTGGTGCCTTTTTTTCTCATATGGTTGTTCATGTTGGCTTTTTCCACTGGTTTTACTTTTTAAGTTAGCAAAAGGCAAAAAAAAAAGTCATCAAGGAACTTCAGAGCCGTTTTGCAAAGAGTTACATGATTATGAGTGTGCTGGTTCTAGAGGGGGAAAGGGCAAAGCATCTGTTGCTACAAGCCCAGGTTAGAGACAGATGTTGAAACACTTCTCAGAAAATTTTTTTTCATGGTCCAAATCAAAATCAGTAGGACAAAAAGCTTTAGGGGAACATCATCCCAAGTCACTGTTGTAGCAATGCCTTTCACGAGTTCAGTGTGCGGTTGAGCAAACTGGTTAGTGTTTTGGCTGTAGATCTAATGCTTCCTAGCACTCACTCCAGTCCAGAACCACTGCTTTTAAATTGTCCTCTGGAGCTGTTTTATTGACGCTCTTCCTAGGCTGACAGATCAAGTTGCACTTGAACAAATGGATCCGTTCATTTGTATCTACCTTCATAGAATCTTAGAATGGCTTTTGTTGGGAGGGACCTCAGAGATCATTTGTTCCAGCCTGCCTGCCATGGGCTGGGGCACCTTCCACTAGACCAGGTTGCTCTAGTTAAGATCTCAGTGAAAATTGATTCTTTATCATTTTTATGTGCTGGCAGCAGGGACCCTTAAATTGCCACCATTATCCAGATGAGGAGTCATCCCAGAGTGATTTGTGGCAGGTGTCTGTGAAATGGTTGCAGGCTTGAGAACAAAATAAAAACATGATGACAGGTGAAAATAGCAGGGGTCATCACTGTCACTCAAGTCTGATTAGCTGTGGAAGTTGTAGCTGAAAATCCACCTGTTGCCTCGGTATCACCCCCCGATGAAATCTGGGGTACAATACTGCAGGGCTGGTGCAAAGTGATCATCTTCAGTATAGTTTTAGGCTCAGTGTATGGCCTTGCAAAACTTACGATTTGTTAGCACTGACTGCACAGTACACTGCCTCTTTCAGGCAGACATTTGGGCACTGATATCTTTAGTGCTCCTTACCTGCACAGAGCACCAGATAAGAGAGGATTATTATAAGGCAGATCCATGGCATGCCATTAGTGATTTCAGTCTTGAAAGATCTGAATGGTTGAATCACTTTTAATGGTAGAAGAGGACTTTGCTAACAGGTTAGGTCAAGGCTGATCCTAAACCTTGAGGAAAGCTGCACTCATGTCTGAATTTCACGGCTTCAATATTGACTTTATGGGCCATATGATGGCTCCTGTCATGCATCATTCTCTCTTTTGCATCAGACTTGTTCTACAGTTAATGGCTTGATGCTTTTGAGTCGGCACTTTTAGTATAGGGAACTGTACTTCTCTTCACATGGCTCATGAGCAGATAATCAGTGCACTGATTAATGCAGCTCATCTTCTATAGGCATTATCTCTTTAAGGTAAAGAGGCTGTGGCATGTTAAACAGCTATTAGGGACAGTTTCTTTTAGTATGATACGAAGTCTTTCTAAAGTGATCTACACATCCAGAGGAGCATTTTTTGGGTTGTGTAATTAACTAGATTACAAAGTCTGCAAAACTGAGAAACATATAAGTATATATGGATCTATGTGTGACAAATGGCCTCGAGAACCAAACAAAAAATCTAAGGTTCAGTACAGTCTGGATCAAAAATGGATGTTCTGCCATTGCCTTGGCTCACACTACATCAGTTCCCTGCCTCACCTGTGATAAAAACATCAGAATGAGGCCATGATTTAACATCTGCAGCTACTATAAAAACCTGGTGCACTGTGGTGCTTTGAGTGTCATGAGCTCTCCATAAGCTCTTCTGCTCAGATGGCAGAGACTTGAACTTTTCTACCAGGAGAAAGTCAGCGAACCAAAATGACACAACCCTGAAGAGAAATTAAGGACAGTAAAACCAACGTGCTTTTTTACTGATCTGAATTCACCACAGGAGATGAATGAGCAAATGTAGGGACCTTAAGGAAAGAGGCAAGGTTTTAGTATTTGGGAATTTTATATTTTGGGAAGGTTGTTTCAGAACCTAGGAGAGAGATTTGATCGTGGACCAATTAAATGCTGAAGCTTGAAAATTGTTTAGTGTTATGTATAATTACTTTCCCAACTATAACAGGAAATTATTTAAATGCAAATTAAACTATGCTGCCAGAAGGTAGATGGATAGCACTGAATAGAGCTGTTTTACAAAACAATGTAATTTTAGGAAAATTACCTCCCTTGTCCTGAGGAAAAAAACAACGGCAGTGGAATTAGCCCCACAAATAATGTTGGTTCACTAAGGTCAGTTAAACATCGTTATTCTCCAGGACCTGAGCTGCTATAAAATTCCTAAAATGAGTAAAATGGCTGCCTAAGTAATTCTGAAAGAGGATTTTAGTTGGGAAATAATTTCCCTGGTTTTCTTGTAAAATAAAGCATATACCACTTAACTCCAGCTGTTTGGGAGGGCGGGTATGAAGTTGAGAAGGTTTTAAAGCTTAAACCTCTGTACTTTTGGTTCCCAAAACTAGAAGCTTTGTTTGTGCCAACTAGATTTGCTAAGCTTTGTAACAATCCTGTGGAATCACTTGCAATTTTAATTGGAGTATTCCTAGAATCCACCCAGGTCCCATAGTGTGCCTCTCGGAACCACTTTGTGAAAGCCACAGGAGGTGCTTCTGGGACCTTCGAAGGGAGCAAAAGAAATAAACACACGTGAAAAAAAAGAAATTAACTCGGACTAATGTAGTGAGAATACCACAGCATGCTGGAAGTGGGGAAGTGATTTGTTTGGCTTTCATGAGAGGACTGAACTCTATTGACATTCCCTTGTCATCCATCAGGCTTTACTGCAGGACCATTGCAGGCCATACCACTGGTCCAGCAAGAGTTGGGGTTGTGCGAGGAAACCAGGAATTTAACAGTCCTTGTGGCAGACCTTTCTTTGCTTTTCCCTGGGATGATACAAAAAAAGAGGAATGTTTTATTGTAAATTGACACATTTAGGGGGATTATGAAAAATCGATTCTGGTTGGCTTGCTCAGCATGCTTTTGTACCAACTTACAGTGAGTATGTTTGGGTAATTCAGTGTTGCAAAGTGGGATTGACTCATTCAGACAGGCTTGTGGAAGAAAAAGCCTAAAGACTGAGCATAACTAGTGCAGAGGAGCAGGAGTGGTGTTAACTCCTGTCCTGTTGGTCTTTGTGTCGACCCTGCTGGGACAGGTTTGGTAACAGCTCAGAACTGGGTTTTCATGTGGCCAGAATCTACCATTAAGGCAAAATCTGAAAAAGATTTTAAATCCCTGGTGCGTACAGATCTACCTTGATTTAAAAAAATACCAAACCAAACCAAACCAAACAAAAAGAAAAGAAAAAGAAAATAGTCTAATGGGAAGAAAAAATGTTTTAACTACAAACACTTTTATCAAGGAAGAGTGGGAGCTGCTCTCCCCACAGCCCTTTGGATGATGCTTTGAAAAGGGGCCACAGTGACAAAACCAAATGAAGTCTTCCCTGAAGGCTGTCCCCCAGATTCCAGAGCACAGTGAGTTCCCAGAACAGCAAGTGATTTCAAACTGCATCTTACACACTTGCACTCAGTGTCTAGGAGTCAGTCACAGGTACAGAACTTGGAAATTCTGAGAAGAGCTGAGATACAGCCCCTAGGAAAGGGAGATTCAGCTGGCTGTAGGAATAACGCAAGGCAGGAAGGAGCAAGGTGCAAATCAAGGGAAAATCAGACCGATAAACGTCTTGATTAAGACTGACATTTCTGCCAGTGTAAGGGAGCTGTCGGGTGCATCAGAGACAGCTGAGAGGGGTGTTGATGGCACCCAGCACCCAGCGTGGACCCTCTTGCACATGGGCCCTTGCGCAAACACATGTGGCCAAATGTCCCCCTGGGGTGCGTCATAAAGCAAATAATTGCAAGGCATTTGCCACCTGTCCCAAGGAGCCTGCTGGGACAGCTGCTGAAAGACAAATGCCAGTAGCAATCAGCACAAGGCTAGCAATGTTTCAAGGAACTGTGTACCCAAGAAAAAGGTTCTCCCGTTGACTGCAGTGCCACTGACTTCCAAAAGCGGGAGAGCGTCTGAGATGAGATCTGCTCCTTGAAACCCCAGGTGTCCGTGTGCCCTGCATCTCTGCAGGGGGATAGGGTGGGCCAGTCTCCCAACTTTGTCTTCTTCTTTCCTCATTTCCAGCATCCTGCACCTCTGTCTCCCTGGCACGGGAGTATCCAGAAGGTGTGGGAAGGTGACTAGCTTTTTATGTGGTTAAAAAACCACCTGTCCCTTATTTCTATGGCTTTTGAGGGCCTCTTGCAGGCACACTGCTTTCAGAATGTCTTTACTGAGGGGACTAAAACCCATTATAAAGACACAGAGCAATAAATGTTGAACAGGTTAGAGCAGCCAGGTGTGCACCACATGCCAAGAGCCTTACTGGAGACAGAAGTTTAAATTACCATGTTGCATATACAGCAGCCTTGGGGTATGCTGCGGCCTCTTTATGTCACCCTGGCAGCAGAAAGACATTTTAAAACCATTATTTTGCCTAAAGAGCCTCCTTGAGTAGGCCACAAGTACACGAATGCTTATTCATAGTTGAAATGAAACTGCCTAACAGTAAGGGTTAGATAGAGTTTCTACACGGGAATGTGAATGCACTGCAGGGGGACTGGGGAGGCTCCTGCTGCACTCTGGGGCCGGCCATGGGGCCGTGTTATCACATAAACACTGTTCTTCCCTCTTTTTTCCCAAAGGATTATTCTAAAAATGGCACCTTTGCATCCTCTGAGAAGAGCCGCGTAGGAAATAAAAGGCAGCAATGTGAAGGCATGGGATTGTTCAGCAAAAATCTGCCAGCAGTTTGGCCAGGGGAACACTGAAACAGGAATCAGGCTCCTTGTGAAATGTCGGCTTCTGTTGACAAATCAGCTCCTTGTCGAAGATTTTTGACAGCTTGGCCCTGGATGCCTCTTCTCACAAGATTTTTCTTGTTTTGGCTTCTGTCTCTGGCCTGAAAGAATTGGCAGAGGAAGGTCATGTTTACCTAGCAATATATAATTTATATAACTTGAATTGGAGGGGGATTCTTTTGACATGAAATATGGATTGTACTGCAAAGTCTGACAAGCTGTCACACTGGAGGAAGGGACCCTGTCCTTTGTTTAGCTCTGCAAAAAACCCCAGCAGGATGGTGACAAACGTGGGACGTGTGCTGCCTGGGGCAGAGGCTGGATGGAGCATTTCAAAGGTGTGCCCAAGGGTATCACAGCTGAGCTGCAATCTTCCTGCCCACACAACTAGGACGTCTTGGTACCTTCAAGGTCCTCTTCAGCCCCCATCTGTAAACTCCTGGCTTTCATTTTACACTGGTCATGTGTCTGGTTTTAGGCTGCTTATTTAGGAGAGAGTAGAAAAGCCACCAAAGCATCCTAACCATGGAGGAATACGTATCTAGGGAGAAGTTATGATTCAGCCTTCCTGGCATATTCCTTCTTTGCACGTAACAAGAAATAGAGGAGTTGGACATTCAGGCAGCCCTTCTCACCGGGACAGGCACAGTAAGTGAATGGTGTTCATCTACTCATCACCAACAGTGTGTGAAGTTTGGGTCTGGTGTTGTATCCATACTGTACAAGACATTTGGTGAAATTATTCTTACTATTGCTTAATAAGTAAAGATATTCTTTAATGACCTTCATATCTGAGAGGAGAAAAGAAAAAAAAATCAGACCAACAAAATAAGTCCTCTTAAAAGCTTAGTTAAAATACGAAGCCTTTGATTTCAGGCAATTAAACAAGACATTTTATGCCTTTAAATTAAGTGTTCTGATACTCTCTAAACAGAATATGTTTATGGATGGAACTATATTCAGGATTATAATGGTCTGGATTATTAGTGCTTCAGATGTGCACCTCAAAGCAAAACTGACTGCAGAACAGAAGCAGAGATTGCTTCCCGAAGACTAATGAGAGCTGAAGATGCTCTGCTGGTGGCTGTCAGCACTGGCAGCTGCTTATGAAGCTGAAGGACATAGGTGAAACACCTATGGAAAATTTGGAGAAGAAAATGTAAATGATGGGGCTTCTCTGGAGTTGAATGGCCAAATATAGGTGCCCACACCCATCCCACTGTATGCTGAAGAGCCACCTGAATGGCCACTGTCTGTCTATTTGGGAGCAATCTGAAAAAGATGCCTTTTTTCCATCTGAGCCATTCAACTGTTCAGCCCAAGGCATCCCTCAACATTTGGGTGAGGTAAGAGAGAGAGGATGAGTTTGGTTGTCAGCCAAATCTCACCTTTGGAAAGTAGCTTTTACCTGCCTAAATTTAATCTAATTGCACACAGTTGTAGCTTTTGCTTTTACACCCTGCCCTAAAATATTGAACAGCAGCATGCTAGGCAATTAAATAGCTGTCATGCCTTCTCCCAGATCTAGCAAAACTTTGGGAATATATATGACTCATGATTTGTACAATCAGTTAGTATAAACTTCGTGGAGCACTTTGGGATTCATCTGAATGAAAGGTACCACCATAAATGTAAGACCATTCTCATTATCATTAATATTCTTTTATGAGGGACCTTATCTAAAGCATTTTGAAAAGCCAAGTAAATTATATCTACCAGGTCACCTTTATGTACTATTTTATTAACTTTTCAGATGAGGAATTGCTTTGAAGCACAATATTTTCTTCCAGTGACTGAAGTGGGTTTTCTCCCTATTGTCATTTATTTGCCTTCATTATGGTGACATTATGGGCTACAGCTGAGGTCGAGGGCCTGTTGTGCTTTAGGCTGCACAAACATGAAAGGAGAGAATGGTGACATTTTGGGAAACTTAAAAAAAAAAAAGAAAAAAAAGAAAAAGCAAATAAATGTTTTGATTTTGTCCATGCTGAGATTCTTGTACTCATGTCCTGTGTGGCAGCAGCTGGATGGTGGTTGTTTCTGGGGATGGGGTGACATTTCCCACCCAGGATGTCTCTACCACTTTTGGGGTGTGAGGCAGCCCCTGTGCCCCTCCCTGCAGTGCTGGTGCTGCTGTGGAGGCAGCACTGCCTGGATGGGCAGCTTTTCCACAAGCATTGTGGAGTGCAGCTCCTGCAGTAGCCCCCAGTGACTTTTCCCTTGCAGTTGTTGCACAATAGGAGCCAGCACTGGATCCTTTCCTTTATTTTCCAGGGGGCATTTGACCCCATAAGGTGAGTGAGGCACCTTATTTGACATGTTCACTGTTGCGTGGTTTGTTTTCTCTGCAGCCTGGGATGGGCACTATCTAGCCTGGGTGATTTACTGCCCCGGTGAACTGGTGGCCATATAACTCCTTTCTCAGGTCCTGTTCACCTTCCACAGGGTTAAAGTAAATCATTGCTGAATTCACTTTCTATTTTCCTAGAGAAAGCAGCAGAGACAAAGCATCTCTTTAGTTACATCCATACAAATAACTGAGGCCAGGTTTTTATTCCTGTTTCAGCATCCTCTGATTTTCAGCCTTCCCCTCTCCCCACAAAGACAGAGGGCTGTGCAGAAGAAATACCTGCTTTAGTACATCTGACAGCAAGTAACCATGGAGAGTGGTGTCTTCCAGCAGATACATATATTTGAGTTAATTAGGTACAATAAAGCTGTCACATAACAACAGCGCTTTCTAAGTTTCACTCATTACGTGCCTGGTTGGGGGTTTAATTTTTTTTCTTTTCTACTGTATCAGGAATACCTTGATCTTTTTTTATAAACCTATACATCTTTGTCCCTTTCCTTTCTAGCTTGTCTGATTTACTCTACCCTCTGTTCTGCTCTTTAGTGAGATATCCTTTTTAATTTTTAAAAGCATGTTTATTTTCAATAAACTCTGCTCAGCCATGCAAATTTCATTCTTCCTGTTCTTACTTTCAGCTCAAAGGTCCAACCACCATCTGCCACGCTAGCACAGATTCTTAAATAGCCTCCGGATTGATTACATTAGCCAAACTCGCCCTTGGTACAGCTCCTGGGGCTGTCAGAGGAGTTACTCTAGGAACAAATTTGCTCTAAGTTGTTAAAGAGTTTCACTATGCCCTTGAGCCTTCTGTTAATCATTTTTCTTCTAGTTTTAAAATCTGGCCTTTTAAAGTTCACCCTCACTGCATTACCCCTTGGAGAGTAACCTTCTATTATGATATCAAACCTAATTGCACAGTGATTATGATTACCCAGTGGATTTCTTACTCTCACCTCCCTTAACTCTTGTGCATAATTTAGCACAGAGTTGAGTTTCAGTCCCTCCAACAAAGGACTCCTCTGAAAAGCAGTCTTTAAATAATATCAATTAATTGGCTTTTCATACCATGGGCTTTTCAACTGATAGGCAGCAGATGCGTGGAAGTCATAGCTCTTCCACTGTTGACTCAGTGCCCTCCACGGGGTCAACCTGCATTGTCCCAGTGGTGGTCCTCAGAGTCACAGAATCATAGAATCACAGAATGGCCTGGTGGTCCCCGGTGGTCCCTGCAGCTTACCCAGGTGGCCTTGGCACTGGCAGAATGATGACAGGGAGAGAGAGAGAGGGGCCCCTTTACAAGCCAGAAAAGTGAAAAAGCATGAGGTTTGGAAATTAAAAGCTTCTCTTTGTGATAATGGGCAGCGGATAACAGAAAGGAGGTAGGTGGTGGGGTTCAGTGCACTTTTGCAACAGCTGTTTGGTGACTGCAGTTCTTGCAGCACGTGGGTGATATGTATTAACACAGCTGCACACACCACCAAGGCCTCTTGGACCTTGTCCTCACTCTCCCGTTCTTCCCATGACCCTTTGTAATGAGCTTGATGGCAGAGCAGATCAATTTGTTTGGAGGTTTCCATGAACTGAGAACAAATGGAACAATCTGGAGAAAGCATGTTGCTAATTTCAGAATGTAATAGCTTCTGGTGGCTGCACTGGCCATTACGAAAATGTTTCCGCTTCAAGGGCTCCTGGAAATTCTGTGGAAATATTTAGGGCTGAGTATATGACAGAGGTAAATATTCTGGTCTTTTTAGGGTTCTGAGTGGGAGTACGTTGGCTGAGGACCAGTCACCTCTTTTATAAATAGTGTTTAGCAGAAAATGCAATTCACATAACCAAAAAAATTAACACTCATTTTCTTTTTCAAACAGCCATGGTAGCTGCAAAAAAATGAAGGAAATAAGAACTAGCTCATAAAGATTAATTCATCACAGGAGAAATTCCCTCTATGAGAGGTACAGTGTGGTAGGGTTCTAACTGCCTGCGATAAACGCAAATGAATATTTTCTGTTTGCCCTAGCGACTGCTAATATACATATTTATCTTAATGCATTTAGAAAAAAAATTTAAGTAAAATAAAAATAAAGCTCAATGGCTTGTTCTAAATGAATTCCCATCGTTGGCAGAAAAAGACATACAAGGCACTTTGCTAAATGCTGTGTGAGTGTGTAGCAGCGCTGCTGAAAACAACATGATGGGCTATTGCCTTTCAGCTTTGCAATTGTGGCTCCACGGTGCTGTTGGGCAATCTTCTGCTTTATGCGTGGGACGTGCTGAGCAGGGGCTGGTGCTGGTGCTGGGCCAAGCAGTACTGTGCCTGGATGGATACCAATTCTGTCTTTTCCTGCTTTTCACCTGTCCCTGATGTGAAACCCTCCCTGCTGATGGTTCATAATTTCCTTAGAGATGTGATCTGGCATGACAAGCTAAAGCACTCAGAGAAACATTTGGAAGCTGCAGGCTTTTATTTCTACATGGATCTGACATGCCACTTGAGTGTCCTCTCTGTTGTCTCTGGCTGACAGTTCAGTATCACCCTGGTCATTTTGTTCGGCTGTTGTTTGCAGCACTTTGCTTTTAGGAGGTGGTCATGCAAGCATTCTTATTTGTTCAGACAATCAAATCGGCCTCTTGGTGGTCACTCAAGCTTCCTCTGCGCTCCTTTTCCTTTTGAATCATTTCTTCACCAAGATGCATCCTGTGCATTTACACAGGAACCTTAGGGACGAGTCATCTGGGATTTCCTCCCTGATATACCAAGAAAACACATTTTCGTCTTTAAGGACATGTGTTGTTGAATGCTATGCAATAAACATAGGAATAAAAATCACAGAGTCATTTAAGTCTAGATTTTTAAAAAAAGAAATCCTACTGATCTACTGCATCTAAGGGCTTCCTCTCCCTTCATTGGCTTTTTTTATTAGTCCTGCATGCAAAGAGAAGTTGCAAAGAGAAATCCAGCCTGGCACCATCAGATTAAGTCTTTGTCTCACCACACTCAAAGCGTCTCTGCCACCAGAATCTGCAAGTGCAAGGTGATCTGAAAAGAAATAAATAGTAGACAGGTATCCATTGTAAGCCACATCCAACCCTGCCCACACTGCCAGGCTGCTCCAGACTCTGTAGGAGGCGGGTGCCACTCCGGGGTAGGGCATTACACGGGGTTGTGACCAGATGGTACTAAGGGGTGAGCTGTGTTCCCATTACGTACCTAATGCATTCCTTGCAAATCTTCCTCTCCTGAAGTAAGTCTAGCTAAACCAAATCAATTGAAGAGCTTTCAAGGACTTAAAAGTGTACCTAGTCTATGCAGTGGGGGATAATTTGTACAATCAGTGGAACAGAGGACAGAACTGTGTCTGAACCAGGAAGCCAAAGGCAATAACTAACGTCTATTCATAAAAAATTCATCTTGGGTAAAAGAGAATGAATAACTATGTTGATTAAGTATTAAAAGTTCATTTTATTTTTAGAAGTACTCAGAAAATTGAAAACATCTGGGGAACATTATGCAATTCTTTTTACGTAATATCTTCCATTTACATTTCATCAATGCCATCGATTTAACCCTGATCTGTATGAAGGCAACCCACAAGACTCAGTCCTTTTTCTTACTGGGCTGCAAGAAGTGGTTGAGTTCAGGCACTTCCCTCTCTGTGGAAAAAGTGTTTTGTGTATAAATGATGGTCTATATCAGAGGATAATGCCCAAACCCTTCTATGTATTTGACTTTCATCATCCTACTAGGAAAGTGTACCAAGTTTCAGATGTGAATGGCAGAAAAATGTCTTGATCTGATCAACCTGTTAAAATGTTGAATCCCTGGGAATTTGCCCTGGGCCATCCCACAGGACTAGCTGTGGATCCTGTTAAATCACAAGCATGAAGCTTCCAGAGAAAGCTTAGAGCAGCAAAGGTCTTTTGATAGGTCACTCCAGAAGTTGGCCTCTAGAAGGTGGGAACAGAAGTGCCTTGAAGGCTCTACTGCCACATCTGCAGTGACAAGCCCAGGTCTATTGATACTTAACTCCAGGATGATTTACTTGGGAAGTGTTGTGATATTATTCTTTTCATTTTTCTTTAGGGAGGTGAGATGGAACCATTAGGAGTTTTCACAGTGTCAGAATGGGCATGTGGGGTTGTGTTTTCCCTGGGGGAACGATTCCTCCAGAGAGCAGCTGAGAGCACACAGAGGGGGTAATGTGTAGCCCCACCCTCTCCAAAGGTCTCTGGCAGAGGGTGGAATGAAAGGACAGCAACCTTTTGGACCGCCTTCCATCTCCAGCAAGCATTCTTGCTTTGGCCCAGATCTCTGCATTTTCCATCAGGTACAAATACACCAGAGCAAATTTATTTTGTCCATCATTAAAAGGCTCATTCACACTCATTGCATCACCTCTCAACGTGGGGGCGAGTCCCTGTCCTACAGGGAGCTCTATTCCATGTCCCACGGAGCAATCACCTTTCAAGGACAAGGCTCGTCATTTCCTCGCATGCAGAGAAGCTGCCAGCAGGAGGGACCTGGTTTCATTTGTGTGTGTTTTCGAGACTGTGGCAGGAGATTAACTTGTGTAGGATTTACCAGATGTCTCTCTGTGGAGTGGGCTGCTTTGAAGAGCAAAAGAGTTCTTCAGTCTATGCCTAACCAAAGGAATGAATCATACACCTGCGCACTCTCCTTTCTTTCAAGGACACGGTGCCCTGTGGAGGTGGGGGTTTTCTTGCCTGGAGAATCTCACATCATCACAAGCAGAATATTAGAGGAATGGGAAAGAGGCAATCCACCGACTTTGCTTTATAGCCTGCCTCCTTCTTAGTCTTTCTGACAGGTCAGATAAGCCCTAATCTTGCATTAAGTTTTACCAGGGTCTACTCTATTTTTTTTCCTTTTTCCCTGTTTTAGCTTCCTATAACACTCGCTCAGCTAACATAAGGTCTTGCACCCTTCAAGTGCTTGCAGAAATGTGCTTCTCTGGCTGATTTCAGTCTAAGGAAAGTAGATGGGATGCACCAAGAGCTATCTGAATCTGAGCAGAGGCTTCCTAGAAAGTCTAATTGCAGTGGGGACAGTTCAGCTGGTCACAGTCATTATTGAGCACTATTGTTCAGCTCTTCATCAGCATTGGGGTGATGACTGCAGGGCTGGCTAGGATGTCCCCAGTGAGCCGTGCAGAGTATCTGGTGCAGGAATTCGTGCAGGGACATTGGCCTTTGCAGGGTGTCTCAGGAGATGAGGGCAGCAGTGAGGTGTGGAGTCCATCCCACCCAGACAGTGCTGAGCAGTGTCTGGAGCTCACACTGACAGATGGGTTGGATGGGTAATGGGGTCTGGTCTTTCTCACTGCCATCAAGGACCCTGAATGATTTGTCCAGCTTGCCATGATGAAGTCATTAATCTTGGTGACACTCTCTGCAGCTCAGCCTCTGGCATGCCAGAGCAATTCTTTTTTCACCTGCCAACAGACAGGTCAGATAGCAGGATATGCACTGTCTGAAAGTTGTGGACCTGATTTCTAAGAAAGGTCTAATAGATAGCCACTTGAGAGAACAGGTCAGGAGATGACTTGCCTTTGGTACAGACTGGAGGGAAAAGCCTGTTTTCTGTAGTGAAAGCAAAGCTAAGGATGGACTATGTTTTCAAGAGTTATATAATTCCCACGACACATCTGAGACAAACATCACTAACCCTGCTATCCACTATGCAATGGTCTAATGAATTCCACAGGAAGGTACTCAGCAGAACAACAATCTGGCCAACACAAAGCATCAGTGTCCTGCTGTTCAACACAGTTAGTAACCCTCCTCTGAATGTGGAGGCACTGTGCCAGGACAGAGGTGCTTTATTGCAGCTCCTATCTTGGAATAATAGCTTGATATTAAATTGTAATGGTATAAGACACTCACTGATGACCTGTCATTGCCCTTCTTGAATGTGTCATTAGATACTTCGGCTTTCTCGGTGCTCAGACAATGCCTAAGCATAGCAGGGATGGACCTCAAGAAAGAGTAACTTTTGCAACAAAAAATAGTAGTTGTTTCCTAGGAATTGTTTGTACCCATGACTCCTCACCTCTTTGTCATTTCCTGCCACCCCCCTTGAGTCAATACTAAACAAAATGAAACATAAATCAATAATTTTAAAATTTGAGCAACAAATGCTCTCAGGCTGTGACATGAAAGGGAAAGGATAAATGCATTGGATGAAGTTTAATATTAAACCTCTGTGTAAAGGTTAAATGCTTAATTTCTGTCCACTGAAAATCTACCTATTTTTTTATCATGGCTATGACTCTGGAGGAATGAAAGTTCAAACGATTGACCATGAATCATAGTACAGTCCACTGCTAGCAAGGTTAGAGTTAATAGATTATTGATCAGTGTAATGATAAGTGGTAAACTATTTTCCCCCCATCAACTCTTTTACTGGGGAGTTGCTTTTTTGGGGACAAAGATGTAACAGAGCTTTGCATTGAATTAGCTGGGAGAGTTAAATAGTATGCAGAGCTGGTAGATTCAGCCAGGATACTACCAGAGCCCTCTGGATGTTCAGACACGTTTCAAAGCTATTTTTCTCTTTACCATTGAGACTGGTAAATCCTTTGTTGAGAGCTGGGAAAGGTTTGCAAACACTGAGATAAGAGGACTGTATCTCCCTGTACCATCACCCACCGACACCTGTTTGCGCTTGAATAATTTTCCAATTATACAGAATCTTTTCAGTACTGTGACAGGGTGTCCCTGGAAGAGAGGTTGCCAGTAGTATTGCTGCACCTGAGGAGATATCAGAGCATGTGATGGAAAGCAGCTTTTGAGGCACAAACTTATGGAAATTTTGTGCTTATAAAGAGGATATTAATAGTGCTGGAAAAATTATTTGCTCTGTGCACTTCTAAGAATTGAGTGACTGAAGAGATCTACTCCGTCATTACAAGCACCCCTTGGACATCAAAAACATCCTTGACTTACTCTGCTTGTATGTACAGCTTCCAGTTTTTTGGATGAGAAACTGTGCTTTTTAGAGAGTCCCACGCTCAGAAGGGGGAGTGAGTGGGACCTGGTTCCACACAGTGTAGTTGTGTTGTGACAAAGCATCTGGCTCTTTTTTGGGATCTCAGGACTTTGGTGGACACTTGACACACTCTGGTCCTGTTACATTGATTTGGTCTGAATGCCAGTGGTGGAGTTGGTGTCCAGCTTTGATCATCCACTGAAAGTGGGATCAAAGCTTGTAAGTCTGGTGTGGAATAAAATAATGTATTATACTAAGGAATCCCTTATTTCAATTTACAAAATCTTACTCTGTGCTGACTGGCTGCGTTATCACCATATATACACACAGAACACTGAGGCATCCTGCACTTTCAAGAGCTTGCTATGGCATCCATAGCAGTAGATGGATGTGAGATATATTAATGGGAAGAATCCATGGAAACTAACATGGGAAATCAGCAATGACCCTTGCTCAGCCAAAGATCAGAAAGAAATGTTTTTTCACCCTTGGAGAATTTCTGTGATTAGAACAATTTTTTCTCGTCTTCTAAGATGGAATGAAAAAATCAAATTATTAATGTGAGGGGTTTTTTCCATTGAACCAATAAGCTGTAAATAAATACATAAAAAGATAATTTCAAACACTTCATTTTGAGTTCTTGACATTTTCCAATCTTTAATTTCTCTAAACTACAATTTTCAGTGCAATAAAACTTCATCTCTCCTCCCTTTACTTCAAGTCTTCAAATTACATTTTGCTGGGAACCTCTTGCCTGGCTCTATTAATAAGGACATGTTAATTAGCAACCCTCGACTTAACCAGCAGACTGAGAGTAGCAAAGGTGGTTTGCTTAGGGTGGCTTTAATTTCCTCCTCTCACCTGTCAAGGCCAGGCTCCCATGGCTAAGCCATCCTGGCGCATCAATGTGAAATGCTGATGCAAAACCATTTCTGATCACCCTGGTGGAGACACCGGCATGAAAAGCCACTCGGACTGTGATTGCTGGTTTTTCACAACAGTACTCCCTTCAGAGAGATTGTCCTGGGAGATGACAGCAACTCCTGGCTTATGGCCCTTTGTCACATAAGGACACGGACTGATCCCTCGCCTGACCATCTCTCTGGAGAAGGCAAATGGTCTGAATAAAGACATTTACCTGTTGGGGGTGGACCAGTGCAGCAGATTGTGAGCACAGGGGGTTCTCCTCCCCGCTGTGGCTCTGAGAATCACCACGGTTTCTGCTGTGAATAAAAGTGGTACCAAGCAAGAGATATTCAAGAACCACCTGGATGCAATCTTGTGCCCTGTGCTCTGGGATGGCCCTGTTGGAGCAGGGAGGTTGGACCAGATGACCCTCTGTGGTCTCTTCCAACCTCACCCCTTCCGTGATTCTGTGATTTCTCACAGGATCAGCCATCTCTTTTGGCAGCATGTAATTCTACTAATGCAAACATTACATGCACACACGTAGTTACGCACAGACATACTCATATATATGCAAATATACATATATGTACTTAAAATTTGCATTTATGCTGCTATTTGTGTTCGTACACACGTGGAAGAGAAAGGTTAAGGTGTGTTTTGCAAAGACAGAGGACGCTTGTTTGTTCACCAGGAAAGAGGAAGGAATCAATATGTTTGGGATGGGGAAATGGATTATCCTTAAACATTCTGCACAAGACAGAAAAAGTTTCTAGTTGATGTTGATGTTGATGTGAGGCTGCTCTAAAGGTCAGCCCAATCACACTATTTTGACTGTAGCCAGCGCAATGAAACACTGCATTCTATCTTTCAGAAATTTGCATGTATTTTTCTGCATGTTACTGGCTTAAAAGCAAGTTTACTGTATGGAAGTGGAAGTGGGCAGGTGCATGTAGTATTTCTGAATAAAGATGAATGCTTTTTGTTTCAGCTTCCACTTACATATTTTTTAAAAGAGCTTTGGGGTTTTTTCTTTTTTTTTGTTTTTTCCTTTTCCCCTGATTATTCCCTTTCCCATATTGCAGGTTCCTAGACAATAAAAATCCACTCAACTCTCATGCAGGAGCAATCTAAGATTTTTTTTTATCTAATATTTGTCATTCTTTTAGACACCACTGTACACATTTAGTTTATGAAAAAAAATAGGGTGTGCATTCACATGTGTGTTCTCTGACAGATGGTCCAGATTTAAGCCCCATCCCCTGGTAATGCAGATATTTATTCAAATAAAGTGTCTGAATAGAGTAACTCCATTATCAGACTGCAAGTGTTGGCTCAGATTTTGCTTCAAATAACACTGAAGGGGAGCACGAGATGTGCTTGAGATTGCAGACAACCTGGCTTTTCCATCCTGGGCTAATTTTTGAAACAATTTCCCAGAGTAATTTTAGATAAAGAGATAAAGTCTTAAGCATTTTAGTGAGCTGAAAAAAATCAATCATTGCTGAAGAGAATCAGAAAGTTTCATTTTTCAACATTTTTTTCTTTTAGATTTCTGCCCCCCACAAGCAATAACATTTATAAAGGCTGTTTTACACCACCCAAGTGGAAAAAAAAAAAAAGAAAGAAAACAACAAAAAAGCAACACCTCACAGCAAAATTGGGGCTGTGAAAGTATCACAAATATCAATGAAACAGAGATGGGCTGCAAATAGCCTTTTTCTGGCATCCTTTGCAATTCTGACAAATTCGCCAGGTGTACCGAGTCGTATGTGCATGGACAAGCATACTTTTAGAAATAACAGCGTTGTTCATGAAATCAGCACCATGTAAAAATCCTTCTGTTCCTTATTTGTACTTTTGAAATGCATGCAAAGGTGCTGCAGACTTTTAAGGCCCATTGCTGTGCAAGCGCCGTGACGTGGCCACAGCATCCCAAGCATTTACTTCCATAAAATATATCCAGATGTTTGCATTGTGGCAAGGATGGGATAAAGCTGAAGCAGCAGTGAAATAAATTTTGTAACTCATAAAAAGCCTAACACCTTGTTCTTTTCTTCAGTCCCCACAGTTTCATTGCTTGCTTTACTTGATTTGAGGCTGCAAGAAGGAAACACAAAAGGGTTTTTTTTCAATGAAGTGTCCAAAATTAATACCACTGCCCTGACACGGCAGCAGCAGCAGCAACATAAAAAACAAGTAATGCTTAGCTACGGAGTTTTGTTTTCAGACAGATAATCAAAAGGGAACTTGGAGAGATAATCAATTGCAAGGAGACCTGGCAGCTTGAACAGCGTCCCAGCACAGCGTGCCTCCGCTCTGGTTGAAGGCACACGAGATTGGAAAGCACCGGTGGGGAGAGGGGGAGAATTTTGGGGGGGATGCCACCTTCCATGGTGTCCATCAATATCTCTGCTCCTGTCCAGCCACAGGCACAGCGTCTGGTGGAGCGAAGGGCAGAGGAGGGGATGTACAGGGGATCCACCAGCGCTGGGTGCTTGTCCTTCTCTGTGCTCCTGTGGTGGAGCGAAGGGCAGAGGAGGGGATGTACAGGGGATCCACCAGCACTGGTCGCTTGTCCTTCTCTGTGCTCCTCTGTCTGTGTTGCAGGACTCTGGTCCTGTCACAGGGACTAAGACAGCGTTTTCTGAGTGTGTCACAGAAACTCTTAGAGCTGCGTGAAGTGACAGAGATGCCTCCAGCTGCACCACATATGGGTATCAGATGCAAGTGCCTGGGTGTATAATTAGGTGCCAGTGGTGTCAGGGTGCTGCACAGCAGCTGATGCAGACATCTCACCTGGAAATCTATTACTGCTGAGGCTCAGTGTGTTATCACATCTTTACGGAGAGGTGGCATTTATTCGAGGGAAATGAAAAGACAACAGCAGTAGGAATCTTATGCTTTTTCATCTGCTGGTGTTCACACACCTGAAGTAAGGAGGCCGTGGCAACTGCATCTTGATTTCCCGCTTGGCTTAGAAAGAGCAATTGAGGTAACTGCACAAAGAAATGGTCCTCCTGGAGTCCCTGATGGACTCCCCTGTGCTTCCTGCAAATGGTGGGGAAACGCAGTGTTTCCCAGGAGAAACTCAGGGAGAAACACTTGCAGGGAAGGCCTCCCTACTGGCTTCAGTTGCCTGATGGAGGGAGCAGAGAAGGCAGAGACAGACTCCGCTCAGCAGTGAGAAGTTGCAGAAAGAGAGATACTCAAATTTCCCTTCCACACTCCCTCACTCTGCCATGACAGTGGTCAAACATGGGAAAAAGGGTCCAAGGACTCTGTGAAATCTCCATCCTCACAGATACTCAAACCTTGACTAGACACAGTGCTGAGCAAGCAGTGCTGAGCTGGCCCTGTCCTCTGCAGTGGTTTGGACTGGAGTCCTCACAGCTGTACTGCCATTGTGGAGAACATTAGGCTTGCAAATGTCCCAATTCAGGTGAAGTTTTGTAGTCAAAAAGAATAGCGACAAGATCATTTTCCCTTCTCCAAATTACCATTGTGAAGAAATTTCATAAACTTTCTCTGAAAAGGCCAGGCTTCACATGTAGCCTTTTGGTTTTCATTCCATAGAAGTCATAATCCTCCTTCACTGCCTGTAAGCCATTGGTTTAATCTGTATCTCCTTGGTGTCTGTTCCAGGTATCACCAGCTCAGTCCTTGCTGAATTAACCAAGACAGCATCCATGATAAAAACACCACTGGAGTGTCCCTCCTCCAGGAGTGTTTCCGGTTGTTAGCAGGGGGCTGATGTTCACCCGTAGTCTGCAGAATCACCATGTTACTTCATTACATTAAAGTAATCTTCTTAGAAAGGACTTACTGATGACTTATACTCAAATGTGCAAATAATATGCTTGTAGAACATTAAAATGGCTCTAATAGTGTAGTAATAAATTTCTTTTCTCAATATAGATGATTAGAAACTTTGGTAGTTAAAAGCTATTAATGTACTCACCATAAAGCATGAAAGTCCATCCTCATGAAGCTCTAAATGACAGTACTGCCTATAAATTTTACTGGAGGTGAAAAGAGCAGTAATTATATGGTTGGCATTAGATGTAGCTCTTTCCACAGAGGTACTAGTGGCAAATATTTTCTGACTGTTGTTAAGCACTGTTTTTGGCTGTAGCCAGTAACCAGAATATATTGTAAATAATATTGTTTTCTATGATGGATTTCTGCACAAACAGGAAGAAAGAGATTTTTTATTAAAAGAAAAATTGGCAAACAGTCAAGTGTAGATGGCTTTGAGAGTGACAATGCAATAAAGAACATTGAGCATCTGGTTCAGTGTTGTCTGACTGACCTATGTGAATGGTGATGACTGAAAAAAACGTTAGTTGCTGGCAGAGAAGTGTGTCTGATACTATTGCCCAGGCACTAGTATGGAAAAACACCAAATTATGTTACAAAATCACCAATTCCATTGGCATTCTTGTTGTCAGGAGGAGTGGGGCAGCCA
Organism: Grallaria varia; assembly: GCA_013396735.1. Taxonomy (NCBI): domain Eukaryota; kingdom Metazoa; phylum Chordata; class Aves; order Passeriformes; family Formicariidae; genus Grallaria; species Grallaria varia. Next base: position 299,004 of record VWZG01008875.1, read on the forward strand.
GGAAGTGGGTAGTCTCATATGGAGACTAGTTTGTGCCCAAATAATTGTCTGAAACACCAGATCAATGGAAAACTCTTTATGAATTTTCTTTTCTGCTTCTCCAAACTGGACAGTGAAATGAGATGCAGGTACAGTCAGGGTTGCTTCCTGCCTCCCATACAGCAAGTATTTTGGAGTAGGCAATGACAGACGCCTTCCCTCTCTACAGCCCTCCTTTGAACCTGCCATCCAAACTAAGCCAGCCTTGTATTCAGTAAAACTCTTCACAGAAGTATTTCAGTCTTTCTCCGGTTTTATTACTGCAGTGTACTTCTTTCTGACCAAACACCTATTTTTACTTTCAGTTCTTGAAAGAAGTTCACTGGGACAGGACAAACTATTGTACTTCTTAGTAGGATTCTTTGAGTAGCAGGACCTGATTCTCAGCCTGGCAAATTCAAGTGTTTGCAACACAGATTAAAATGGGAAGGAGCTGCTGGCAATGCCTTCTGATTTCTCATTAAATAAAAGAAAAATATTCAACATGACGTTGTATGCTTCTGCTAGAGCTAAAAATACCTAGGAAGATACACCTCTTCTACCCTCCTCGCTGTTTGTCTGATAGCCTTTGATCATGCACATGGAGCAAAACAAACAGAAAACAATCGTTATCAGAAATACAAACAGTGGACTAATACACCAAATAATTTGGTTTTGCATATCAAAATATAAACTGTTAAAATACGAATCAGTCAATTAGAAAATAGGTTTCAGGATAAATTTAAAATGTGAAGACCATGAGAGTTTGGATAGAACTGTCTCTGCATATGCGATTTCTTAGTCTGTATGATTTTTTTTCTGAATGCTGAGTACTATTTCAGCATAGAAGTCAGGAGAACTGTTCTGGGCACAGAAATCTTTGAGGGAAAACAGAACGTTGTCTGATAATGCTCAGAATCGCTTGAAATCTTGCACTCCAAAGCTTTTCTTGTGACATCATTATACCATGAAACACCAGTGATGAAACATTTGGAAGGATTAAGGTCTTCTGATACATAGAATGACACAAAGGAAAGCTCAAAAATTTCCAATTGAAAGTTTTTTTGCAGAGGGCATAGTTGTGGGCATGGCTCATTAACCCAGTACATCTTATTCTCTGTCTTCTGCATCACTTCTTCCATGGTCAAGTTATATGGTGCAGACCTCAGCAATAAATGTTTTGCTCAGAATTATTCAAGCATATAACAGAGAGAATGTGCAAAAACCCAGCTCAGAGAAATTTGATTTAAGGTCTTGATTTCCTTATTCTGGAAGCAAACTCTCTTGTGAGTGGTAAGAACTGGCAGATTTAAAGACAAGTGAACAAACAGAGGTTTGGGGGATCAGACTCAAAGACTTCTAAGACTTGATCAGAATTTAGAAACTTGTGAGAGCCTTCCCAGTGTGAAGACACACCTGAGGGACCACAGGGTAGACACCTAATTTATGAATTATATCTGCCTGGAAAAGTGGCTTGTGTGTTGCCCTAACCCTCACCAGCAAAAAGGCTTCATGGGCGGCTTCACTCTGCTGTAAGCTGATGTGATGGGTGGTGGCACTATATAACCCTTTTCTTCCGATAACTCTTTCCCCTGATGATGCAAGACCCTTCTCATGGGCTGCTTCTGGTGTGAAAAATACCATTGACATCAATTTCCAAGCTGAAAGTATCTTTTCTCCCCTTCTGGCCCACTTTATCCCTGCATGTCAAACACAGGCAATACCACGTTGGGTGCTTTAAGAACATCTCATAGGCTGTTTGGTGGATAAATGAGTAGCTGCTCCCAGTGACACAAAGCTACGCAATCTCCATGACCTCAGAGCCCTTGTCTCACCAGAAGTCACAGCGTGCAACATTATTAAATACACACAGCAGGCGACACGCAGTGGTCTTAATTAAGGTTAAAGCAAAGCACCCACACTTTTCAGAAAATTGGGGCGTTGGAATATGTTGTTTAGGGTCATGTTCAAAAGATCTGATGCTTTAAAAGTCTTTCCAAGTACATCGATTTCATCCTGGACAGAATTTAATAACACGGAAAATGTCCTCTTACCACTGCACTGGGGATATCACAAGCTGTAATTAGTTAATGAACCTCGTGTTTCAAGTCTCTTTGGATGAATAATTTCCTTGTTTGAAACTGAAACTTCATATAAACCAAATTATTCCTTTTTGATTGAGGATTGTTTTGGGGGAAAATAAGAACAAAAACGTTTGTTTTATTATACACAGAAGGCATCAGATTTTCAATTTGATTGGAACAACCCTGGCTGTGCTTAACTTAAAAACAAATAAAAGTAAATCAAATAACATGAAACAAATTATCCATTAGCTAGGTAAACAAAATATTGTATTTCATCAGACAGCTTGTGAAGAAAAACAATATCTGGGACCAACCAAAGGAATATTCTGATTTTATCTTTCATTTATAATGAAAAAAAAAATTGCTCACAAAGCTGCAGGGGCTGTTTTTTTAGAGCGTGTTTCTGAGAGACAGGGGTTTCTCCTTGTCTCCTTAGCCAGAGTGCTGGTGCAGGCTCCCTGATTTGGGCTCACTATGGAAGTTGAATGGCTAAAGTGCTGTCTCATAATGAAGCTGAACATTTGCAGCTCTGCAGGTGTTTAACAAACACAGGGACCAGTGATGGAACTGATGCCAATTTAGTTTTCTAGCTCCAGATACTAATTAAGATTTCCTTTACAGTCAATGGAGAGAGGGAGAAACATTTCCAATGAAGATTTATTTCATCCCAAGACAGACACGTAAGAGAGATCGGATCCCTCATGGACACTCCTTTCTGGTCTACTGTGTAAAGTGGTGGAATATGTCTTTTGGATGGGTCAAAATGTTTGAGATGAACCTCATTATTATGTACTATTCCTTATGCCAGGGAAATTCTGTGCCAGATATTCCTCCTCATTATTTCTGACTAAAAATGAACACCATTAGCAACCTGACATTTTCACTGAGAAGATTGGGTTCTCTTTTTACTTACACAGATATAAAAAAAGGTGCATCTTCATTAAACCCAACAGACTTTATCTTGTGTAAAGCTGGTGGAAGGTAGTGATGGTTTTTTATGTTCACTGTACATATAGTATGAAGAATGTCTGAGTACAGGCCTGGAAGGTGTTGAACATAAAAGGCAATTCATCCAGATACCTTTGCAGGCTACAGCAAATGATTGTTCCAGTTTCCAGTCAATGATTGAATTAATTTTGTATATAGAAAGATTAGTTGTGGGTTTTGTTCTCATCTCTTATGGAACACTTCATGGTATATGCAGAGCAACTACATTTTCTGACATCATATGAACTAGGAATTTTTCCCCGACAAGAAACCGAGGTTCTTGCTTTAAGAAATGATTGAGAAGAAAACAAGATGGCACTACACACTCCCTAAATTTTTCAAAATGTTGACATGAGATGGAAAAGAAATACAAGATGTCTTCTACAGCACCTTGCCCTTAACAAGTGATGATGGTGAATATGTGGCCACAAAAGTTGTGGCTCTTCCAGAACTCTGTTCCATAAGCGTGAAATGAGAGTGAACCGGCTCTGTCTTTGTGAGGGAATAGTCTGTCTGCACAGCCAAGAAAACACCGATGCCAGCGTGAAGGCCCATGACCTGCCCAGTCAGGTTGGGTAGGTCATACCTTCTCTTCTTGCTTTTCTCTTCCCACTCATCCTTTTGCTTTGTTCGTTCTTGCTCTTTGGGAACAGGAGCTGTTCCTGGCTGTGTGTCTGCGTGGGGCAGTAACAGGCTCATCTCCAAGGAGTTTTTTGTTGCAACAAACGAACCTCAAAGAGCAAAAATAATAATGCAGGGCAGAAATAGAAAATTATAGCAATTTAGGACCGTATCACTGAAGGATCTCTCTTTGAGGACCAGCCTTGCAGTCCTGTCCTGGTTCGACTCAGCTGTGTGTCGCAGGGTCTTTGTGCAATGATAAAGAGCTGAGGTACACACCAAGCTAATTATACTGTTGGTTGTGGTCCAGTGATGGCTTAAATTTGCAACTTATTGAGAGTTTATTGGATTGCCAACCCAAGCATTTCTTAGAATAAACAGTTTTCCCTTAATTTTGCTGAAACTTCACATGCTTATAATATGATGGTTAAAGGCAATAAAATTTCAGCATGTTAAATAGCAGAAGTTTTGGATGTTCAGTAAAGCAGAACTAATCTAGTTTTAAAGTGGAAGGCTTTCCTCTAACACATGCTGAGGAAACCAGCCCTTCGTCCAACTGGAGGCAGAAAGAGCATGATGGGTTTGGCTGTAGTGCAACACCCAGGTGATGCTGGGGACCTTGGCACCCGGGCCGTGCCTGCAGACAACACCTCGTCCCGCAGCAGCTCCTCCGCAGCAACATTTGCATTTGCAAGAGCAAAAAAGCCAAGAAGTTTAGAAGCTTCTGTTCCTCCTGCCTCTGAGACCCAGTTTTAACCTGGACTGCGTTCAAGCTTTGTTGGAAAGGGCAAATCTGGGATTGGCTGGAAATCTGTGAAGTCTTCTGGGCATGTAATCACATTTCTAGCTGAGCAACAGGAAGCAAATTCCGATTCCATCTGCATATCTACAGCTTTCTGTGGTTCAGGGAGAAAAGTTTGGTCTTACTGTTAAAGAAGATTGAAAAATGGAGTTTCCCTTGAGGAATTCTGATATTTAGACACTTGTTTTCATTACAAATTGGGATGAAAAATTAAAAGATCAAAACTTTTGGAAAACAAACCCCTCAAAAATCTATTGATCTATAAATGTCAAGCTGCATTGTTTCAACACGTTTTATTCTAAGATGTTTTGACTGTCGCTAACCCACTGAATTTGTCTGAGTGTATTGACACTTCGGGATTTGCTTATTGGTAGCCTCTGTTCCTGTGCTGACACCATAATATTTTGTGCTGTAAGTCCATGCTTGAGTTATGCAAAGCTTCATCTCAGTGCCTCATGGGCTTGTAGTCCAGTGAGGGCAAATAACCTGCAATGACTGAAGAAAAAGTGATTTGGCTCACTCTGATCACTGAGACAGACACAGTTTTAGGGTGACTTGGTCCAGTCAAACATTTTCCTTTTCTTTATATACAATTATTTCAAAATTGTTGTTCCCCCCTAAATCTAGACTAACTTGGGACTGACTTTTCTGAAGCAAAAAGTTCAACAGGCTTTGTGTATAATGTTGAAGAGTCTTATAGCTTTGCTTTGCAGTTACTCAGTTTTCAATGGAGTTTTACCTATCTATTTATTTTGGGTTTGTGCAAGAAATGAAATAATGTAGTCACGGTGCTGCCAAGATTTTATTTTTTTTTCTAGTTGGGATGCAGTGAACTCATCTTTCACATTTTGAAACAGATGTGAGTTTACTTTCTTCTCTAAGCCCACCTTAGTCTTGTGACTTCCCTCCATTTTAATGTCTGCTGGGTTTACAGTGTATATCCATATCAGCATTTGTAAGAGACTTTTAGAGCTGCCATAATCACGACAAGGACTGCAAGGGCAGGCCTTAACCTTTGATGAGCTAGCTGATATGATTGGAGGAGCAGAGGAGCTTTTGACTTCCTCTCCCACAAGGAATGTTTGGTGTTTTTCAGCTTAATCAGTGGGTCGAATAAAAAGATAATTTCTCTCCCTATTCTCCTTATACAAGGAACTTGCATAAGGAAAGCAAGGCTTGGTTTGCAACCCATTCAGTATAATGGCAGATGCCATCCCGACTCATTGCACACTGCAGGGCAAACACCATTAGGGAAGTGGAAGATTTACATTATCCCCTTCTGTTGTCCCAGAATAAAAATGTCATCAACAAAATAAAATCCTTCTCTAAATAAGACTGTCTTCTGGTTTGGTTATCTATAGTTCCTACATCACTTTTTTCTTGTTTCCAAAATAAAGGCTCTGTCCTGATTGCTTAAGTTTGTCTCGGCCAGATTTCAGAGGGGATGAGGATATCAAGCCTGCATGTTTTCCAGAGAGGCAGGCAGCTGAGCAGAGGGTCTGCAGAGCTCACCCATGTTAAAGGCTGTAGGATCCATACAAGAGAAAGGCAACACAAGTGTTGCAAGGTCCTTGTCCCCTGGCAGGCATCTCGGGTCCTCCCTGGGGCCAGCTGGCAGCAGTGGGGGTCTTGCCTGTGGGGATGTTCCCTTTGACCGCTGCTGCAGCTCGCAGGAACTGCCCGCTGGGATCAGCTGGGCTGAGATATGTAAATATTAGACAGACAACATGCAGAGAGAGGAATCCTGTCCTTGTCAACAAAAATCAAGTCAGGCCTGAGATTTCTCTCTGAAGAAGGAAACATTGCTCCCCTGTGCCTTTCACGGAACAGGGGATTTGCCCTGACCCCGGTGGTACTTGTGACCTCTCTCCAGGGCATCTGAATTTGGGCACTGTGCTGTGGCCAAGGCTGAATCATCATTCTTGGCTCTGTTCCTGCATCTTGATGCTCTGCACTCACTGTCGCAGTCTAGGGTGCATTTCTTATTCGGAGTTAAAACTCTTGAGTATAAGTGATCAGTTCTTATTGATTTGAAAAGGCTGAACTTTAAGTAGCTGTTGTTTAACGTCCTGGAACAATAATATCAGATTAGAAAGATGTCCCTGACTCACTGCCCTGAACGCTAGAAAATATATGCATCGAGCAATTGCAGGACCATTTGTGACAGTATTGTCCTGTAACAACGAGTTAACTTTAGTGGGGTTAGGAGGGTTAGGTTCCCTTATGCTGGACTAGACAGAACTGGGGAGAACAGTCTGATTATTTGTTCCAGTTCCCCTTAATCTCAGGAAACGGTGTAGCAAAGACGGAAGTCAGAAGCACTCACAGGAGCAAACACCATGAGTCTCCAGCCTCACATACTCCAGAAAATGTTTGTCAGTGTTCCACGACAAGCTTAAGACCTTTTTGAAATATTAGACCAAAATCTTCAAAAACTTCATTGCATCACAGAAAAGAGCAGTAAACTTCATAAACCATTGGTACAGTTTGTTATTTGCCTTCTCTTAGCAGCTCTCATAAATAAATCCGAACCCCATGTTTATTATTATTGCCTTTTTTCTCTCCAGTAAATGCCTATGTATATGCAATCTATCTATAATCCATGCATGGTCACTACCTCTGAGTGAGTATGCATATGTGATTTACATGAATGCATACTCCTACAATTTTTAGCTGCTCTCACTTATCTGTTAGGACAATTAATTTTTTCTAGTCAGTTAATTTCAGATAGTAGGAGTGTGGCTTTTAGGTTTTATCACAAAATACTCTTAAATGGTACCAAATCTCCATTTTCCATTCCCCCCAATTCAGATATTCCCTTCTGGCTTACTTGGAACATAACCATTTTCAGAGCAATTTATTATACTACTTTTTAAAGCAGCAGGTAGATGGAGTCCTGGTTTGGGTTGTGTATTTTCTCTGCATATGGCAAATGTGATCGAATTAGAGTTACTGCATTATGTCACAAGTTAAATTTCAGGTGCTTGAGGGTTTTAACTGTCGCAAATAAAGGTTATATTCATGTCTCATAGATGCAACCCCATTTGAATTTTTCTTTTTCCATGGCATATTATTCCACTCAACAGATAGTTACTCTCACTGGAGTCACCATATCTTACACAAACTCTCCTTCTAAATGTCATTGGTGGCTGTAATGATCAAGTGAAAGTAAATCGTGCTACAGAAGGACTCGGTAATTAAAAAAGCATGACAACAAACACCTCCCAGCCAAGCAGAACAGCAAACAACTAATTATAATTACTCCAGCCTGTTTGAACCTGCCTTCCGCTCATGCACTTAGGCAGAGCTGCAAGGCACTTCTTCTCCATCAGGCCTGAATCAGTCCTTTGCTGACTTCTTATAATGCAGTGTAGATAAGAGCTCTTCAGGGGTAATTTGCTTGAGTTCTTAATAAGAAGAGATTTTAGAAAGCAGAGACTAGTGCATGCAATAAGCTAAATGTATCCACATCTGTAAGTAAGCAGATCAGAATGCTATTTCTTGCTTCCCTTTTCTTTGTCCTTCAGACACTGAAGCAATTAAAGGGCTTAGGAGCACTTTTCCCCCTCTTGGCTATCTAAGCCACACATTCCTACAGTTCGCAAGATGCTGTTCTCACAGCTGTTCTCCTGGGTTTGTGTCTGTAAACCAGGTGGTATTGCAAGACCCCGAGGCCTCATGGCGTGTGACACTGTGGGCTGTGCTGTTCTGATGGACCACGGAGGCTGACCGAGGCCAGGGCTTGGGCACTGCCCAGACACAGTTCCCCAAGTGCTTTGTAGTTATCACAGGGTGTTTGACATGCAAGCCTATCTGCTGGAGTGGTAGTCTGAATCTGAGCCTTTCCACAGAGACCAACAGGAGCTGCTCCAGTGGGGACATCAAGGATGAGTTTAAGGCTGGGTTAGAGAAAGGTCAAAGACGATAAGTAAAGTGATCCCACAGTCAGCACCACTTCTCCTGGGATAAGCAGGAGTTTGAGTATCATGGAACTCACGAAAAAATGAAAAGGGCAGTTTGAGAGCAACATCTGGACTTCAGTGTTCTTGTCACAAAATACTAGAAATCTGTGGTGTTACATCATGATAAGAAAATAGGAAGGCAAGCCCAGTGTTGCTGAGGTGTGTTGGGGCCATGTCTGCAGTCTGGTTTGTGAATGGCACAAAAGGCAGTTTGACACTGACCTTAATGACAAGTCATAGCCAGGAACGAGAATATTCGGGGCAGGTCTTCTTAAATGGAGGTTACCAAGTTGTGGCAATTAGGACACACTGAGGAGCAGCTCAGTTGCTCTTGAAGAGATGAAATACCCATTATAACAGGGACAATGGAGAAGAATGGTTTAGGCTGTGCACATTGGTGGTTGGGCTGAGATGAGCCAATGAGGAAGATGGCTTAGTTTTGCAATGACCTGTGCAGTGGGTAATGTGCATGCATTTATTTGGAGACTGTGGGTGAAATTAATCAAAAGGCCAGATAGGATCTATGAACCAATTGCATCCCACTCAAACCTTTGTGCACAGGAATGAATTTCACCTTGTCTGACCCATGAAGGTGTGTGAATACTTATCTCCCTTTCTTTCAGAATTTATTTTTATAGTTTCCAATAGCTAGATTTTTCTTTTTCAATAGTAACTTTCCTTGATGTACATCTGTCTTCAGTTTAATACTTACCAGTAACTTGACATGAATGGCAGAATTGCCTTTTGTCTGCAGTTTAGTATGGGGGCAGCTGAATCATTTACATTTATACAGCAAAATCCATTTCTTCTCAAGTCTTCTGCTACTGAGGTAATGTTTGCAAAATGCTTTGCAGATGAAAAGCACTACAGTATATAAATATTACGTATTATTTTTATATCTTCATCATTTATGCTTTTAAAATTAATATGAAAAAAATCCTATTAGCCCAATAAAGTGCATATCCTTCTTCTAATCTTAATGCTTTATTTTCATCTATGAATCCTCTTAATCTTTGAAATTAATTACCATGATTAAAAATGGGAGATGTGTTTTCCCAGAACAATCAAATTGTTCTGTAGTGAATTTTCACATTCATTTCACATGATTATTTTAATTTCTTTTTGTATTAAAACACACAGTCTCACATTCCTGGGTACAGTATCTTCTCTCTCTTTACAGTAAGAAGAAGGCTTATTTTGCTATTTGCTGACTACAGCCAAAAGTGGCCCTGTGAAGTGGTAACCTGAGAAGGAGAAGGGCGACTGCCTTGCCTGCCTCCAGGTCTTCTGCAAGGGCAAAGGCCATGACTGTTGGCTTGTCAGCCAGAGCTCAGGAGAGCACCTTCATCCACCTATCCAAAAGAATCCATTTACAGAAATGAGACCTTGAACAGACAGGGCATATTCACACCGATGTGAATATTCCACCACCAAGGGAAGGGAATCATTACAGTTACAGCAAGGCTTATTAAAATGGCAATTTGAGTTTAGCCCAAAGCCCTGTTTCTTTTAGTCCTTGTGACCTGCCTGATTTCTACACCAGTAACAGAGGACCAAATGTGAGAGTAATTTTATTGCATCGGGGAAGCACAATGGAACAAAGATGGAACAAAATGGAACAAAGATGGATACTTCAGTGCCTGACAGGACCAACACATGTGTTTCCTGGCAATCAAAGCAAGAGAAAATTCTCACTGCAGTTGGGTTTTGTTCCTGTCTTCTCCAGGTAATGGTGATATTTGCATCCAGGCTTGTGTCTCATTTTGTCCAGTGCCTACTGCAGGTCTGCACACCTGAGCCCTGCTCCCTATTAACTGTTCACAAAATGAAGAGGGAAATATCTAAGTCCTTACACTGCCCATATTCCCTTGCCAGAGCCAGTGTGAGAGAAGGGGAAAAAGAACTCTTTTAAAATATTAGTGTCAGTACATTTTGAAGAGCCTCTACATGCAGCACTTGCAACCTGAGGCTTTAAGTAAGTCAGTTGAATGGTTCCCCAGGAAGATCTTGCTTTGATATAACACAGAGAGTTCCTTTTGTTGCAAAAATGGCAAAAAGAAAGGGGACAAAATGTGATAGCTGAAAAGGAAGAGAAACTGAAATAGAGTCACATCACAGGCACTGAAAATGGATCTTTTTTTGTAGATCGCAACAATACAGAATTTCTAATGCAGAAAGGATGCGGAAAAAGAAAAGAAGGCATCTAGTGTACAAGAAAGACACAAGAAGATATGCCTTTTACTGCCCCTTTATATTTTTCTGCCCCTCTCATCAGAACAATGAAAAAGGTCAGGCATGAGATGTGGAGATTATTTTGGCAGTACAAATACTGTTGTAGTGATAGGTGCAAAGTGGGGAGATCATCTGCATGGAGAACTCACTGAACTAATTGTTGGTCCAGAAAACAGCCAGTTGGTTGTGAAAGAGCTGCATGTGTGTGAGGGACAAAACGTGAGACAGCTTACACAAAAATGCAAATAGAACCAGTAGTGCAAAGAAACATGAGCTGAAATGGGAGAAGGCTGGAAAGTGGTTAGTTGAAGGGATGCTGGGAGTGTGGAGCCATGAAACTGAATAGCAAGGGGACAGATGGGCCTCTGCAGGTTGCGCAGGAAAGTCCTTACAAAGAATCAAATATCTGTATGTTTGTGGTCTTGTGGTTCCAAGCCAGAGACTCAGACTGCATGGGAAATGGTTTGTTTGTTCTTGAAGAATCACTGAAAGTACAAAAATCACCTTCATCTACAATTCGTGTTATTTTTTTTTAAACAAATGTATATTATCAAATTTGGATGCAGACTTTGAAAATGCAATGTTTTGAACTTGAAAAATATATAGTATTTGAATTACAGTTTGAGGAAATCCTGATTTATTTTCCTCAATGTAGTCACCAGCTGCTAGGGACACAGAACAAAGACTTCCCACAAATGCCCTGGTTTGGACTGTGACAAGACAGGTTGGTGTGGACACTGAATTACTTTGACCATGGCTTTCTTTGCCCTAGTGCTGACCAAAGGCCAGGGAGGAGCAGGATGGCACAGAGGATGATACGTGAGGGTGGTGAGAAATGCAGCCTGGTGGAATGTTTGAGTGCCCACCAGTAGTAAGGGGAAGCTTTGGCTTGGGGAAAGGGAGGAGGGAGCCCTGGCATGTGGGAGTGTTGTTGAGTGTCCCCACGTGTGGAGGGAGGTGTCTGACCCCAAAGCTGTCAAGGGCAGTTGGGCAAAACCTGTCTGATATGTGGGGAGGAATGTAGCCCTCCAAGTGGGCAGCAGGTGAGTGTGGTGACAAGGGAAATCAAGGGACAGTGAAGGAAGGGAGTCCACAGAGCCATGGCCGTTTTCTATTTGGTCATGGAGAGAGACGGAAAGAAAGAGTGAGAGTAATCTGATATTTCCACATTTTTCAAAGCAGGAAGTTCCAGGTTATTACCCAAATGAAAACAACAGAACAAGTGACTACAAAACTGCATTTTGACCTCGCTTCCTCCCCTCCTCTTGGTGCAGAGAGAGGATTAGCTGTAAGCTCCGTTCCATGCTCAGTGCCTGTACTCACTGTAATGCTTCATCTCTTTCTTTCTGTGGCTCTGGAAAGTACAGAAAAGCTTTTATGTAATGAAAGTTAGCCCAGGAAAAAGATCTGCTCTGATGAGATTCCCCAGAAGACAATACTAGCTCTAATTCCTCCAGTTTAACTTTCTACTTCCGGAGGATTTGCCAAGGAAGGAATTTAATTTTTTCCCTAGACGAATGTATTAATATTTAATAAAAAGCAAAGCCAGATGACACTCCTAGTGAAAATAACGAATTTACATAAACCTTTTGCTGTATTTGAAAAGAACAAGATAAATTGAGGGGGCTTAACTCAGACATTTTTTTCTTTTCTAATAAATAATAACTGTAAAATACCCAAAAGGCTTCAACTTCAGAAAATGGGTTTTTGCTTTACTCCATATCAAGTCATACTGGGTTTTAAAGAGTGCATTACATCCTCTTCCCCACTAATTTGTCTCCTAATTCTGACTTGCCTTCCTAGCCTGTGCTTGCCTCCAGTACCAGGCACTGGAGATGGCTTACCCAGAAATCACTGAGTCAGATGGGGTTTTTCCCCCTCACACTGTCCCACTCGTATTATTTATCCATTTCTCAGCATTTTCACTCATGAGTGTTTGTTGTTCACCCCCTTTTACAAGAGGCTCCATACGATCTGTGTCATTTTTTCGAGGTTGTCTTGAGTCTAAAATTTTATATGGATTATTTTAAAGAAAACCAAGAGTTCACCCTAGGGAAGCAAAAATGAACAGTGATAATATCTGTTGGTGGGTAGTTCTGCCTGATGCTCAGCTTATTTCCCTCCCTTTAGTATTCCTTCAGTAACCTGTCAAATGCGATCTGCCTGGATGCTGGGGGGCAGAGATTTCACCACAACAATTGACCGGGATTGCAAAACTCACAGATGCCGTGACACAGCATCTCCAGTTTGGCACACTGTGGAAAGATATCACTTTCAAGTGTCCTCACACTAATCTGTTTCACTGGTTTTCTCTTCCTTCTGCTTGTATGTACCCCAAAGTGGTGAAAGCACCAGTAAAAGACTGGTCAGATAAAGATAATTTCCTTCCTTTCTCACCATTTTGCTTGAAAGACAGCACAGGGACATTTACTAACTCTATTTTAGAAGGATATATTGAGTCTCCTACTAGGACCCCGCACAGACTTTTTCAGTATCACTTCACTCGCCATTGCCAAGCTTTTAAACAAAAATAAAAGAAGATAATACTAATAAATCATCCTCCCTCTTTTCCAGTGCAGGACCAGTGGAAGACCGTGGTAAGTTATCATGTTTTTAACTATGAACCTGTCTGGCTCTTTATCATTTATCTTGTGTCTCCCACTCTGGTCTGGCTCAAGGCTGAACATTAGCAAATGATGAATGCAGGGCTGTCTCTCCTGGTTTGTACTGGCATTATTAACCCATATGCTCCTGAATATTTCATGCCACAATACATTAATCATGAGTCGCTGGAGTCATGGCAATTGACTCTCAGGTTAGTTGCCCTGTGTGTGAGGGCAGGACAGAAATGTTTGCTATTGGGTAATCCCTATTCTGCATTCTCAAGGATTTTCCTTAGCCCTGTGATCCTGAGCATTGCAAAGTACATTGGCTAGAGTAAATGGGCTATTTCACATGTATTTACATCAGTATCTGTCCTAATGAGCTTTTTTTTCAGGTGGCAGAGTTTCATATTTTGATTATGGTTATTCTAAGAACCCCAAGAATGAATTGTGTAACGTAACATCTCTGTGGCTGTAACATATAGTCAGCTTTCTGTCGATTCAATAATGAAACATCAACTATTATCCTCTTATTCCTTATATATCTATTTTTTCCCCCCAGTTTGTATTCTTTTTTTTTCCCCTTTGATTCATTGTCACAGAAAACAGATGCTATACATGGACAGCAGCAATAGAGTAAGACAGATTTTGCAGTCCCCTCTGGTCGTGGCTAAGCTTGTATGAGACAAACCTCTGGAGGCTCAGAGTTCAGTCATTTGGTGGGCAGAGTTGGACGCTGAAGGTGTGATGGTTTCTTATTGTGCACGCAGGAGGCAAGGTCTTCAAATTCAGTGTGGAAGTGAGTAAAGCACTGTCTTTGTGTCATCCTCTGTTTTACTGTTTGTTTGTTTAGGTATACATGTCACAGAGCAATAGCTTTATGCCTGATGTTTCTCTGAGAAGTAGCTCATGGTGAGTGGCAACATCACACATATATAAACTGGGGTCTCCTTGGGAAACTGAGGCATCTCTCTGCTGATCTCCTCACTGTGAGGCTGTCTTTATTTTCAGACTGGTGTACATGTAATTCACATGTGTGGTGATAAGTGAGCATTTTCTGACATTTCTGATATAAGGCCTTGAGAAATGTTGACAACTGTTGCTCATTTATGGGTGTAAAGCTTTCACATCTTCTCGTTCTAACTGTATGATTACTGCAATGAGAAACCAGTGACTGTGGAAGTTCCCAAACCAAATAGCTGGCACAGATTTCAGGATGTTTATATCAAGGACTGTAACCTGCACCTTTTTTTTTTTTTTTTCTGTTTAAAAAAATAAAATGTCGAACACTTTTGACCCATTTTAGGCTAGGAAATTATCCAGAACTTGTCCTATTTCCTCCCTGAGCTCCTGTTCAATGACCCCATATCACCACTGTCTTCAACCCACAGAACTGCTCAATTCTGTGCTCCTGAAAGTTAGTACTTAGGTGCTCTGGTAAAAACATAAGGGAAGGGCCATAGCCCTGTGCCTTTAATACCAGCCTAAATAAATGAGGTAAAAAACTGATGATCTGGGAAACATGAGTTCTCAGAAACTAAAAGATGCTCCAGTATCCCATTATGTGCTCCTTCCTTCTGCAGCAGAGGTGACTGCACTTCTGTCATTGGGGAAATACAATCCAAAAATGGATTATGTTGCCTGTGGCTGTTTGCATATGTACAAAATTGTGACAAATAGATAATCTCCAGGAGAGCTCAGGGTCATGGCTGGAGGAGCCGGATTTTTCAGCGGAACATCTGCAGATCCCCCTGCAGTGATGATTACCAAGCTGTGTGTCATGTAATGAGGGGCTAAATATGGCTGAGACTAGAGGCCTGTAGGTAGACGGTTAATGAAGTGCTAATTGGGTAAGAAAAAAAGAGAAAGAGGAAATTAATAGGAAGGATGGTGTATCTGATTCAGAAGAGCTCTGGAACGTGGAGTCATATGGGGCATTTTTGGCTCCAGCTCATATTCCTTTATTCTCAGCTGTGTAGGAGATGAATCTTTCCCCTGACTCAGGTGGAGACCTCATTGTTGAGCATGACCACTCAGCTGGTGCACAGGCATGGGGCTCATGTCCTATTTCATCTTGCAGCAGCTCAGCTGCAGCCAGCTCTGCCTGCGTGGAGGGAGGGAGGGAGGGAGCAGGCATTGGGGTCAATGTCTGGCAGGAGCTTCTGAGAGCTCCTCATCGATTCTGTGCTTGAAGTTAACTGATGTGACTGCCTTGCTTACAAATCTCCGGGGGTCTTGTGGTCCTCCGGACTTTGTGTTTTAGTGAAGTATAAAACTCATATGAAGTAAGGATAGGGCAGGAGTGATCCAGGGGCTAAGGATGCCAGAGCAGAAGCACTTAGAGGTGCAATCCTGTGCATAAAAGGCATCAGAGGTGAGCTAAAATACTTTGTTCCATCCTCCCTATCAGCCATGGCAGCAAAATGAGCACTGACACTTGTTAATCACAGTTTTGGGTTCCACTGGAGAGAAATCTACGTGCTCCCAAAGGAAAGTGGTGTGGGTGGTTTGAGTCTACATGCAGCTCTGTCCACTGCCACTTTTTCCCTGCCCTCAAATGCTCATGCTGGCAGCTCCTGCTGGAGATAATGTCATTATTAGCTATGCCCATTACAGGAAATACAACACATACTGTTTCTCTTCTGATGGTCTCCCAGGATCTAAATTGCCCAGTGATTCAGGTATTGTGGGTTCCCCTGACCGTCCCATTGCTTTGTGACTCGAATCTTCCCCCTTTCAGCTCTGGCTGTGAAACATTCTTCTTGCATTTTTGCCTTGCCAGTACACTAGGGAATTATACACTTTTGGAAAAACTCACTCATTTCCTCCCTTATTCTCTGCCGTGTTGTCTTTTGATAATGATCTTTATGAAAACATTTCACTTGAACATCATCAATTTTTGTATTAAGACTCTATAAACTCTATACTAGTGGCCTCGGTTTCTCAATATAATTTAATTTTCTTTGAAATGTTTCTTTTTAAAAGTATAACTATAAACAAAACCTAACAATTTAGATTTCAGTCACAGCATTGATTCAGACTTTTCATATGCCACAAAACAGTTCCTGTGGTTTCGCTCTCTTAAACGGAGTGTGTGTTATACCTCTGGTTGTTGCAGGGTGGGCAGTAAGATTATGGCAATCAGTGATCATTCTTTGATTGAAGGAGCATGCCCACACACACGCGAAATGCTGGTGTTCCATATATTCCTGGTGCTTATAATTTTCACCCACCTCTCAGACTGAGTGGCACTGAATTGCTGTTTAAAACACATTTAGATCCCCTGGGTACAGCAGGATTTTCAAGGACTACAACCATGTGCAGTGAAAGATGTGATAAATGCTGAAGTTGTTTCCTACGTGAAATGAAGGAAACGAAAATTATACTGGTGGTGATGAAGGTGAGCCTGAGATTTAAAGAGGGGAAGTGACAGTATTATCAGTCAGGTATCATGGCAACCAAGGAGCCTAGAATTTGGTGTCAACTTTCCATTCATATTGTCTCTTTACCTGGCATAACAAGGTACATGTTCCTTCAGAGAATGTAATCCGTTCTCCACTGGAGGTCATTCAAATGTTTAAGTACCTGACCTTGCTCAGGAACTTGAGGGTTCAAATTGCTCCTGGATACCTGCATGCATATATTTGTTTAGGAAAAATGAAATCCAAACCAAAAATCAACCCATGAGACAAGGCTGTCTTGCTCTCAGGCACATGGTGTGACTCTTGGGGATGTCCTGTGCAGGGCTAAGGATTGGACTTGACAATCCTTGTGGATCCCTTTTGACTCAGCATATCCTGTGATTCTGTGAAAGCCAGGCAGAAAAATCACAATTGTGTAAGACAAGCTGTTTGTTATTGCAAGATCTTGGTAGATAAGAATTTTATCCTCAGTGTTATCCAGTGGCTGGAGTTAAAATACCATAAATCCAGGTTTTCTCTAGAGACAAGCACAGGCCACTTTTTTGCACAGTGAGCTGAACCAAGGATGTTAACAAGGCCAGAGGTTTACCATGAAAAGTCATCTTTGAGTGACGCACTTGTCTTATTGTAGACACATACTTATGCTCACGTCTACATTACAGTCTGGGATGAGGGAACTGCAAAGGGATTTAGAAGGACAAATTTAGTCAGGGACAACTTTTCTTTGATGCAGAGGAATGAGATTATGATATAAAATAAATCAGTGGCAGAATTAGAATATAGAAAGTCTGAGATTTGGAATACTTAATCCTTGACCTAAAGCTCAGATGATGCAAAGAGTGAACAGATTACACAAGAATCCTCAAACAGGTTACACAAGAATCCTCTTACTGATTGTGCTAAACATGTAATGTATTCCTAAATTATGAACTGCAGGGGATTTATTCAGACCTGATTTATTCTGTTGTATGAGATAGGGGCTAAGAACAACACCGGCAAGATATAAATGTAAGAGAATGGTTGATGCAGACATCTCCTTATCACTAATTGTTTCCTTCAAATCATGTGTACGCAAGACATGCAGTTTCTTTTATCATATGGATATTGGTGACAGTCCAAGATATGACAAAGAAAGTTCTTCAGATTTCCTCACTGGAGGAAAGCAGCTCTCTAGTGCTACATAACACAGCAATGTGGTACTGTGCTCCTGCTTTTATGCAAAGCTTTTATGTTTAACAGTACAGCCTATGCACAACGTTCACTTTCATTTCTGTATTGAATTTAAATCACAGATTTGAAATCCTTTGCACTTTAGTCTGTTTCTTGCTTGCATTTAAAGCCAAATCGAGAATGGATTAAACACTGTTTAAAACAAAACAAAACAAAAAACCCAAACATGTTTGGTGTATTGTTATTCAGAAAGTCACAGCCAAGTTCAAAACCATATTTATACTGGACACATTACTAGTCTAGTGGTAATCAATCAAATTTATCACCCTGATACTAAAAATCACTGAATATGAGAATCACCAAATATCATTCAAGCAGTACCATCCTGGGCTCATTGCTTTTCCAGCAAGACAGAAGTCTAGGACAGGACTTTGGAGCTAACTGCATGTCACCATGAGCAGTGTCTTACAGAAGCTCTCCAAAAGCCAAGCTCTGATGAATGAAGTGGTAGGACACTTGGAACAGTGGCTTTGTTAAAAGGATTGCAGTGTGGTTATCTATTCCTGGGACTTGGAAACACTCATCACAGCATCATCTTCACTTTCTAAATCCTCTTCTCTTCAGGGTTATAGTTATGCGACATGGGATTCAAGTTCCAGTTCAAGCAAAATGGTTTTGCTTTTGCTGAATTTCAACTGATCCTTGGTTTGAAGTTACGCAGCATCACTGTATCTCCACCACAGTGCTTCAGGTGCCTCTGAGTCTGTTTCTGGGTATGCCTAGATGTACTTTAATGTGGAGAACTATGCTTTGTGTTTAATCCTCCTAAACATGTGTCTGTGCAGTATGATCTGAGACCTTGGAGACGGTTTGTCGTCCAGGGACAGGAAGACAAAGCTGGAAGAGCTTGTTTGTGCTGGGTATGTGACATAAAGAGCTGTGCTGGGAAGGATGCTGTTTGAAAGGAGAGATGCATTAATGACATGGGTGGTTGCAGGCATAATAGTCCCTCAGGGCTATTTTAATTAATGCACAGTGTCTCAGAGCCTTGCATCTGTGGAAGTGCCACTTCATCCTCCACAGTGGCACTTTAGAGAGGGGCGCTCGCAGGTAAGAGCAAACTGGGAGCTTTGCTGGTTGTCTTCCATCTGAGGGAAATACACACCTGCTATTCAACAGCATTTAGAAGTTCCCTTAGGGCTGGTACAGTGACACAAACAGGATTCATGGAGATGAGCAGACTTTGCTCATCCAGACCCTTTTGGTCCAACACGGTATGTGAATCTGGTTCTTGGATGTTATATCCTTCCATGAAGAAGATATCTCTTAGTCTGTTTCATGTTTGAGTTTTTGTACTCATATTTACTTCAGATTCTTTTGTTATACGAGAAGTTTATTGATAGAAGTTATATGAAGGACGATAAACACCTTTCCACTTGAAACATAATTACCTCAAAGTCAAAAGTAAGAAAAAACATGCTGTCTCGTATAAATGTGTTGCAGGTCATGGAAATTGTGTTAAAAGTTGGAATTAAATAGGGAGTCTTGCACAACAAAGTGCTATGCACATTTCCTCTTCCACATGCACATTTTCTCTCCAAAACCTGAAGGCAAAGTATCTCTTCTGCAATCTCCTCACTTCAAAGCCCTCCCCAAACTGATCTGTTGAATGCCACAACACTTGCTAGAGACATTAGTCAGGTCCATGCCTCAATGAAATAAACTGAGAGCAGAGGAGACTTCTTGCAAGTTGGAGGAATACTGGGCTGACATAACGTAACAGCAGACATTATGGAAGTAATTCTTCAACTCCCATTTTTTAGCTGGTAGAAAACTGGCAGCTGCCAGAAATGGCAACTGATTTTCTAATGTGATTGCTCCAATCCTGCAGTTAAAAGAGTTTCTTTATTTCTATCTTTTTTTTTTTTTTCTTTTCAAACAGGGACACTTCACTACATTGGAAGAAAAGAAGGATAGGAAAGTCTTTTCTCTTAGTTTGTCTGGAGTGATTGCCTTCTCTTGTGATTGATTTTAGCTGTGTTAGTGAGGGAGCATGCTTATGCAGTTTGTGAAATCAGGCTGGATTGGTTGGTGAGGGAGATGGAGGATGGATACTCCTTAGATACTTGACAGTGCCATACTTTCCACAGACTTGTAAAAGAGAAATGAAGGAGTGTAACAGAAAGCCTCTGTGTTTCTTGCACAGAGGTTAGTAGAAGGTATTTTAGTAGAAATTTATGTCTCAACTGTATTTTTCCTCTGAACTCTCCAAAAACTCATACCAGAATTGTTATTATACTGTTACTGCTGCTGCTGGCACAGAGTGATTTCTAGCATATCTACTCATGGATGACAATTTTAGCATGCTAGATGCTGTACCAACACCAGCCTTCAGTGGATGAGGCTATAATCAAATACATTTCACCTGACCACAAAATAGAACCTGAAGGGTTCTAGAATGAGCCCTTCTGCCCCGAAAGACAAGTCTGACTCAGCACAAGAACTAACCAGTCTAGGAGGAGCTGAAAGCAGGTGGTGCAGAGGGAGTGGTGCAGCTGAAGGAATGGCTGTTAAGCTGCAGGTCCATCCATCCCCCCCCGGAGATGTCTCAAACTCCACTACACTGGTGGAAATTGAATCATGTCAGCTCGAAGATAAGGAGGTTGGTGTGACTGTTGCTGTCTCTATCCAGCTTCAGTTTCCATTCTGACTACAGTGCCTTGCTGTCTGCATTAAGTAGAAGGCTGTAATTTATCTCCCTTGTGACTAGAAATTCACCCGCAGAGTTGTTCTCACACTTGTACTCCATCTCCTTTTCATTTTCCTTCTATTACTGCAGTCTTCCTTCCTTCATCCCCCCCACGAGCACCCCATGATTGCTGGGGAAGGAAGACAAATTGATGCATAGATGGGCTCTGAGACTTATTGCCAACACTTGCCTGAGTGTGTGTTTCCTCTGCTTGAGAAGAGTCCTCCCGTTCCTGCTCCTGCACTGGGGAGAGGCCAGGTTGGCTGCAGGGGACAGTGTGTTGTTTTGAGCCATCATGGTTTTACAGCACCTTGCATGTCCAGCCAACACTGACTGCAGGTGTGTGGTGTGAGCCATGGGACCTGACAGAGAAGTCCTGCAGAGATCCTGGAGGTTTCTGTCCTAGAGATCACTTCAAATAGTGATACCCCGGCTCCTGGGGTTGGGCAGCCCTGGAGCCTCTCTCTTAATCCAACTGCACGCACTGTGATGGGATCCCTGTAGGAAAGGTGTGGGGATTTTGCTGCTATCCTTCTAATCAGGGCTTGGTGGGCTCTGGCTGTCACTAATACTGGTGCTATAAATGCTGATGCGTCAGCTCGGGGTCTATCTATGATCAGGTTGAGGTAGTTTCTGCTGCCTCTGCAAGCTGATATCCTCTTTCAGGATGGGATGAGGATGAGTCAGCCTCTTTCTGTGTAAACCAGCTTGAAAAGGGTTCCCAAATTCAGAGAGTTCATATTAGCTGAGCAGCATCCCTCCTTCGGGAAGAACTTCACTAATTTATGGGCTGCTAATTTCCATGGAAGGATCTTTTGTGAACAAAATCTCCCCCAAGGCCCCTGCTCCTTTGTCAGCAAGCATCAGAAGCTTGTAGTGAAACCTTGTATTACTAAGATTTCATTACTTATACTAAATACACTCCAGAGCATTTATTAATGTACTGTAAAGCAAAAGGAATAATTAAAAATAAACTACGCTTGTCAAAGAAATAAAGTGCATCTTATGCTGCATGATCCTAGCTTTTTTTTTTGATAATTGCCCTTGTTCATTTTGCCATTAATTCAGGGCGTGAAAGAATTGCAGTACAGTCTGCAAGATGTTAGAAGAGTTTAATGATGCTTTTCTTTAAAGAACAAAGAACAGCACCTTCATTTTCCATAAGCAGAGAGGCAATGACAGAAGCCTTCAAGTCTTTTGCATGAAGATTTTAATAGCATAAATGATTTCAAGAAAAGATTGTAAAGGCTCTGTCCACTCTACATGGTCTGCCTCTTTGAATTAGAAACAGTCCCCAAAATGTTTAGTGACTTCTCTCCGGTTGAGCAGATGTTTTCTCTGCTAGGTTAGCCATTTTTGCTCCTAAAATGGAAGCTTCCGAAGTTGTAATTTGTAGCTCAATTTTCAGGTTCCTTCTTGGTAAAACATTTTTTCTGTCATTCTGGCAAGACAGTGCCCAGAAAAAGATAAGGATAATGTTCAAACCCTAACAGCTGGAGACCATAGTCAGAGATGGTTTGCGGTTCCCATGTTCCTAACATGGTATCTTTAGAGTTGTTCCTGTATAGAAACAAGAAATGCATTTTAAATTTAATCAAGCTATTATTGTCTCAAACTGTGGAACTGAAGTGCATTTGCTTATTTTTCTCTCAGTATCTCTATCTGATAGGAATGTAGGAAGAATTGCCTCCAATCTCATTAATGCACTCAGGCCTATTCAGTTGTAGTTTCCCCAAAGGAAAATTAGGGAAATTAAAAAAAAATTAAAAAGTGCTTATGAAAATGCTGCCAATACATGCAGATAGGATTCAAGGAAAAAGCATCATTCCTACATAGTAGCTGTTGGGTTTGTTTTCGCTTTTGTTCAAAACAGACTCACTTCTCTTTTCTGTACTCCAGGGAAAGAGACATTTGCAACTATGTTTGCAAATAGAAGAATAATTAGGAAGAACAACAGCGTATATCTCTGAACTAGCAGTACATTTCAAGCTTGTTCCCTGTGCTTTTTTTTTATTTTTTTTGGTCCTGACCTAATGGGATGTGTTTCTCAGATGTAAATGTTATGAAATGGGGATTGTTTATGGAGCAATTGCATTCCAGAAGATGTTTGCTTGCTAAGATGCTGCTCGACTGGTTGAGTTTAAACCATTAAGGAAAAGAATAACTCATCCCATTCATAAAGATAGGCCTGAATGAAAAATCTGTGATTCAAATACACTCTCAGTTCTATTTTTTTTCCTGCCACTGAACTTATGTTTTGAAGTAAAAATGGAGTTTTATCCCTGTTTTACGAGGGCATTACTGGAGAAACTTGGGGAAATCCTCATCCCTAATTTTTCCACCTGCACAAGGTCACAATTCCTTTTCATGAGATTAAAAGCGTGCTTTCAAGAATAATGCAACCTGTATCTTACAGAGCAATTTCCGTCGGCAGTCAGCAAAGCACTTAAATACCAGAGGACAAATTATGTAAGAAAGCTGATGTGGAGAAGGCATCCCCAGATGATCCCAAGGCCAGAGGCAGAAAAGGAGCACATCTGCACAAACTGGCGGCAGCCTTGGCCCAGTGACCCGCCCTGCTGACCCAGGGACAGAGCTCCCACCATGCAGGCGCCCTCCAGCCTCCCCACAAGGGGCTGGCCTGTTATTCCCAGTGGTCTGACAGCTCTTAATTGACAGACACAACAATGGCCTTACAGGTCTCGTGGCCAAGTGGAATCTGGCATAGGGCTTCTCCTCCTTGCCCTGTCTGACTGACAGGAAGAATACTCTGGTAGTTTGGTCCTCAGGGGGTTCTTAGGGTGCGACAGTTGATTTTGGGGGCGTTCACATCCCAATAACGGGAGACTGTCCTCCTTTACATTGTAGGGATTTGCCCCTCCATTGTTCCCCTTCACGTGGCCCCCGAGCCCCACAGAGAGCCCCACAGAGACCAACGGAGAGGAAGCAGAGAGAGTTTATTATATGGGAGGACCTATTTATAACTTCTAGAGGGATCCTAACGGGTCCAATGAGAAACTAGAAATAACAACCAATAGGAAAGGGTTAACTAAGGGCCAATAGAAAACTTAAACAGACTTTTGTCAAGGACACATTCTTTCGCTCTCGGTG
Source organism: Grallaria varia (assembly GCA_013396735.1). Lineage (NCBI taxonomy): Eukaryota > Metazoa > Chordata > Aves > Passeriformes > Formicariidae > Grallaria > Grallaria varia. The sequence continues at coordinate 322,765 of VWZG01008875.1, forward strand.
GGAGATAAGGATTTTTTCAAGGGATTTTGGGAAGAAGAAAGCAGTGACTCAGGGGAAAAACACAGAAACTCCATTTTAAACAATAGTAACAGTTTCAGTTTTTAAGGTATTTAGGTTAGCTTTTTTTCTTTCTTCACCAGCCCATTTCTCACAAGACTTTTTAAATTTCTGATATTGTTTGTTCACTGCCACATTGGGGATCTTGGAGTCAAGGTGAAGCCTATTTGCCAAAGATTCCTTTTTTGACATCTAACCACCATTCCGTGTGCCTCACATTCCCTCTTATTTTCCTCCCTTGGGACTTTGTCCTTTGGAATCTGCTTTAACAGAATCTGTTCTAGCAGAAACCTGCTCCATGTTTTTTACACAGTGCCCCACATGGTGAGATCCTGAGGCAACTGAAGCTGATAAAAATAATAAAAGCCTTTGAGAAAGGGTAGCAAATTTGCTTCCATACTAGCAAGATGCTTCTTGTTAAACCTTGAAATCTTTTTACCTATGGGTGTGAATGAGGTTTGCTATTTTTAGTCACAGTTCTCTTACAATGAATATGTGCAATAGTTATTGTAAAATACTGGTACCTTGACAACAGAGTAAGTTCAGTCCCTTTCCAGCTTTTTGTATTTTTTTATCTTTTTTTTTTGGTAAAAAATGGGGTTCTGAGAGGTTAAGAGAGACTTTTATTTTCCTTTGCAGAATTCCTTGTGCATTTATTCTATGATCTGACACTCCAGATAGGAACAGATAGAAGTTTGGAGACTCATGCTTGTATATTTAGACAAAGTAACATAATTTTAAAATGGTTTCCTTTCTGGGAAATCAAATACATTTATTTTATTTTATTTTTCTAATTATGTCTGCTAATGTAGCTGGAGAGAGAGGTTTTTACGGGGTTACAATAAAGACCAAATGAACAGTTTTTCTACAGTGTCTATCCAAATCTGATTTTCCTGTCCAGAGGAGGGAAAGGACTCTACACCAAGGTAGGAAATTTCATCTGGAGCCTGTCCTTGCTGGCAACCAGGGGAGGAGAAATGGCTGAGACACAGGCTGTGTAAGCCTGACTAATGGTTGTACTCCTTTAAGTTTCTCTTTTGAGAAATCAGTGGAGATTTCTACAAAGATAGCAGTGAGGTGGAAGGAAATGAATAATCTGAGCAATTAGAGCTGATGAAGAAGAAGCAGAGTTTCCCTGTCTTGATTTGAGTCTGGGACTCAATTAAAACCAGATCCAAGTTAGGAAGAGTTACAGAGTTCCCACTGCCATGTGCCCAGAGGCCGCTGAAGGGAGATAATTCAGTTCCAGTGGATTGGCCTTTTTCTGCATTATGTGTGCAAAACTGACACCAGTCCACACAGGGGGTGTCGGGAAGGTATAGAAAGCACGCACGTGCTATGCTTCAACTCTTCACCTTAAGTGATTGTCAGCCCTAGCTCTGTCTCTTTTGCAGAAAGGAAAGGTTCTCCTTTTGCCCCATTTGCAAAGGTTTTCCCTGTTGTTTTTGTTCAGGAAACATAATCCTGAATTCATCCCTCAGTCACTGGGGCAGCCTGACAGGACACAAAAAAAAAGGGGCGTGGTAGTCTATAGTCTGCTCCTCGTGGTTTGTGTCCTGCTTGACAAGTAAACTGCTACTGATACAACAGTCTTCATAGGGCAGTCACAGCTGCGTTGGACACTTCTTCTACCTCATTCAGCATGGATGGGAACTCATAAATACACCTTAAGAGTTGCCACTCCCATTCTGACACCACCTTGTGTGAGATATTTCAAAAGGCAGAGTATTTCTAGTCCCTTAAATTGCAGGACAGGGAGCTGCTCTGTCATAGCCAAGGAGTTTGCCTTCCACCAGGCGAGTGGCTCTTTCTTCTTGGGAAGACCCAGTCTCTGGTTTTAGCTGGGGTTGGTGGTGTTGGAGAAGGCTGAAGGGCAGGCAGGAAGCTCTGGCACTTGCTGCATATGTTGCACCATATGTCCTGGCTGTGGTGTGAGCTTTGTGAGGAGGACACAGTCACCATCTCCTACCCAAGGCTTGGATCAGAACAGCTCTGTAGCTAGCTGGCTGGCTGGCTGATGTGCCACAGCCCTTCTGCAGCAGTGAAAGCTGTGTCCTATGGGGACCCTAAAGGGTCTTCATCTCAGCTGAGGTGACAGCACTGCAAAATCCAGCAACAAGAGTGAAAAGGACAGATTCTGTCTGTAGGGAGTGAGTTCCTACAGTGGGACTGCTACTTGCACTAGAGAAGGAAAGGCTTTGCTTGTCAAATTTAACCTAATCTCATGTTATTACAGCCTGTATAAAATCTTGCTTCACATGACCCTCTCTGGAAGAGCTTTGTGATTTGCAAAGTTAATTTGTGGTTGGCAATTTAATAGTCTTACATAACTGTAAGCATATTCCTGATTTTCCTGCCTTAGAGTCAGCTGATGACTTTTACTACCTAAAGCACAGCCAAAATTATATGTCTTACACTTTTTTGGGGGGTTGGATCCTGTCAAGACACGTATTTCCAAGCTGATCTAGATCACATTTTTTCTTTTCAGACCAAACCATTTCTCCATATGTCCTTGCAAACAGCCAGGCATATAAGACCACCAACACAAAGTCCATAACCAATGCCAGCTACTCACACTGCTGATGAATCAGGAAGGCTGAAGCTATTTGTCAAAAAGATATTTGTTTGAATTGGATTCTCTTTTTGTGCAGGGAATGTTTGGGAGGTTAGTACTTGCTAAATGATTAATCAGCCCATGATTTGTTAGAAATACAAGACAAAAACAACAAGCATACAATGAGGCTTTCAGCTAATGTGGCTTGAGCATTTGAAGAACATTTAATTATATCATCCTTTGATCAACACATGCAGCCTTTACACATAGGCAGAGAAAAAGAGTTTCAGCAGGGTAGTTAATAATTTTCTTGTTGACTGATACACATTATTAGAAGAGAAAAACCCTGACTTTTCTGGCCTATACTTTTCAGAATGGAAAGCATTGTAATTTCTTTGTCTCCTAAAACACCTTGTTTTCAAGCAATATTTCTTGTGGACTTAGAAAACGGTGAGAAAACCAAAAGTGAGTGTAGTTCTGGTCTCTGACCTATTCTGCGCAGAGCACTAACTCCTACTATCATTCTGAGTGGCAGAAGCAGTCTCCAGCAGGTCTAGCAGAGTACATTTTGCATAACCGTATCTTCCTCCTGAGAAGCCAACAGTGTTTCATGGCCCCCTGGGTTGGCCAGTTTGTCTAAAAGTACAGTTTCCACAGAGCAAACTGGGTAACTGGGAAGCTCAGTGTTATTTCCAGTCTCAAAGTATTGCTCCCAGGGCAGGATGACTACACCCTCCTCTCAACAACAAAGTTACTCATGAAGGAAACAGCAGGGAATCCATCTTCTCTACAGCATCAGTGGAGAACCCATCTGCACCCATCTTTCTGCATAGGCAGCAACATCTCCTGGTGCGGACCAACACCAATTTCAGACACAGTCATCCGTAAAGTGATACTGGCATTTATCCTTTTTATCAAATTTGAAGTAGATCTGTACATTCTCCCAGGCTTGTGGAGCTGGGGGATGAGTCCCTGTAGAAATGCCATTTATTATCCCCACCACTGGCTGAGTAGGAGAGGTGCTTGCTAAGCATATGGGCTTTGCCAGCACCTCAGTAATTCTGCATCCCATTGGTCTTGCTGCTCCCAGGATCCCTTTGCTTACCCCATGTCTCACATTCAGTACTCTGACAGAATCGACAGCATGAAGACTGCAACATTTTAAATTCAGTCCATTAGTATTTGGAAACTGGAGGCTGCCAGTGTTACGGGGAAGATTCATGGTTTTTTTGAAAGTGCTCACCTGAGAGATGAAAATGGTGGGATCTCACTTTGTTATCATTTGGAACAGAATGCCTCTTGCTGTTATGCTGAAGATGTCATGTCCAAGACCTCTAACATGGGGTCTGATTGTGTTTTCAGGTTTTTTTTTTCTTTTTTTGTGTGTGTGTGTGTGTGTGTGTGTGTATGTGTGTGTAATTTTAAGAGACTTTTCAATCTGAACCAACCTTGTAGAGTTCCAGGCTAAAGTGAGATTATTACTCTTCACGGACAGTTCACAGGTAGTGTGGAATATGGCTCAAGATCCTTCGCTATTTAGGAACACTGAGCAAGGAGGTTCCAATGGCAACCTGGGTGGCATCTGAAACAGCATCGTATTTCAATATGTGTCTTTTTTATGGTACTAAGTTCACAGAGAACAGGATAAACATTTGCTACAGGCAGAGCCAATCCAGGACTTAGATAAAAGAATTCCTATGTCCGTTTTATAGGAAGACAAAGGGAGTTTGAAAGAGGTTAAATAATCAGCCCAGAACTTGAGAATAAATCAAGGGCAGAACCTGAGACAAGGCCCTGGGGTGCTGACACCTATTCTCAAAAGACAAACTTGCATTAAAAAAAGGAGCAGTAAATCAGGCAGTGCTTCCTAGTTCTCTTGATTAAGGAAACGATTTGTGCAAGCCATTTTCTAGGAATTTATTGCTGATTCCTGCTTCCCCTAGAGTCCCTGGAAAAGTGACTTCCACTCTTACTCAGCAGCAATTAAATGGCATGCAAGATCAAAGTGTAAAAAGTCAGAGGGAATGCTTGATTTGATAAAAACTCCATGACTTCTTGGTATAATTAAGAATGTCATGAGGAGTATTCACATGTGTATTGATTTTATTTTTTTAATTTTCAGAACTATTTTTCATAAGCCCTTTGAGCTGCTCGGCATGCTGTAATTTCTGTTAATTTCCTCTTTACCAGGTTTATCAGCCTTAATTATAGCTGAAAGCGATCTTTGTCTCAAGAAGATGAAAACCCTTTGTGAAAATGCATTGATTCAGTTTGTTTCCAAACCCAGATATATTTCCTAATTAGTTCCTTGTTGCAATAGGTTGCATAATTAATGAAAACACACAGAAATATTCAAAGTAATAATTTTCTTTGAACAAATGTATATAAAAAGGAGAAAACTAAACTATGACTTTAATTAACCTCCTTTGTAGGGCACTGTCAACATCAAGCTGAGTGTTAGCCCTTTTGGGCTGTGTGATATTTTATATCCTACCTGGCTGTTAATCTGTTTAGCTTAAAGACCTGACACCTCCTGCTTATTTCAGCAAGCTAGGCAGGGTCAGGCTTAATTAACATTGCACTTGAGTGAGAAAACTCCATGGGAAATCCCACATTTCTGTTTGTTCTGTTGCTTCTGTGATGCCTGTTTCATGACTGGCTATAATGACAGGGATCAGTGCCAAGAGGGATCAACAGGCTGCAGTGACACTTTCCACTCCTCCCTTGTAGCTGTCCTGGGTGTCACCAGCTCAGCGTTTTAACCTGACAGAAAACTGGCAGTGGAGGAACTAAGAAATAGTTACATCACCTGGGTATGTCTGTACCCTCACAGGGGTGACTTTGCAGTGACAGGACTTGTCCCCTCTGTGTCACCCAAGGGTCCACCTCTGTTGATCCGTGGGCCACGCTCCAGGCAGGAGATGGCATCCGCTGTTTGTCCCCTGAGGCTGATGCTCTGTAGCGCTGTGGGACAGAACAGGGATGTGTGCACTGGTAAGATGACTGAGCTTTTCTTGGTTAAGCTTCAACTCAGTTCCAAGATCTCACTTGGTTTGGAGAGTTTTTTTCTGCTTGATGCTGTTCCACTTCTCTCCATTTTTTCAGATCTGCTGAGGCAACACTCCTGTACTTCAAGATTTGCAGCTGTCCGTGGAACGCGTGTTGTTTCAGGAGACAGATTGATACCGCGGTTAAAGCAAGATCAGGGCTTTCCACACCTCTCTCTGCCAGGGATTTGCTTGAATTGAAGATACCCCACCCCATTTCTAAGTTAGTCCCTTTTCCAGAACGTGCTCTAAAAACCTCAGCTTGCTTCTCAGGGTACCTTCAAGGCACTGGGGTTTCTTATTGCAAAATGTGGCAAGAATCCGATAAAAACACTGTCCAACAAAAGCAGCTGAATGACTCTCAGAGCGAAACCACAGCAGCTGGAGACTCCTTCCTCCCTTTTGCAGCAAGGACAATCAAGGGGGCAGCAAGGCAAGGGGGGTCCCTTGGGAGAGGGGTGCTGTTGCCCCTGGTCAAGGGAGATCCTGCAGCTTCCTTGAGATCCAGCCCTCAGTGCCCCATGGTGCGCAAACATACTCGAAGTATCATGAGCTTTTCTTGGATGTGGTGTAGGGAATCTCCAGGGAGCTTCAAAAAGAACATCTGTGACTCCCTGCTTTTGATTCTTTGACCTCTAAAGGTCAGAGTTGGCTTTGATTTAATGCCATGCCTTTGTACTGCCTCTATTACATTTATATCACTAAGACACTATTCCTGGGACAACTGCAACATACATTAGCCAAGGTCTGCGAGTGACAGATAAGTCTGTTCTTCTTCTCAGATAATGTAGCACCCTCTTGGTTTTGCACAAATGAGAAAAGGGAAAGGAATAGAACTGCATATTTTGTCCTGGTCTGTCACATAAAGCAGGCTTGCTTTCTGCCACACAAATATAAAGGACATTTAGAACTAAATAGATGGAAAATCTAGCCAGCATCCTCCTTCCTTCCTCCTCTGCAAGACTTTTCCTACTTCTGAAAACCAGGACACAGTTCCTGACTGATGACAAAATGCAGGAAGACTTGATAGGAGGTGACTTAAAGGTAGGCATCATACTTGGAAGCTTTTGTTATTGTAAGAATTTATGAACAGTGGAAGGAAAATGAATGCATGGTTGCATTTAGATTCTGAATTCCCCATTGCTACACTAACATGAAATTTTCAGGATGTTTTTGCATATATAAAACACTACAGCTGTCCTATGGGTAGTATAATTACAGTTTAAAAAAAAAAGAAAATAAGTTATGAGTATACAATCAACCCTTGAGGGAGGGAGCCAATATGTGAAAGAAATTACAGAATCCAAGCTGTCTGATATCTTTTAAGGCACAGCTTAGCAAGCCATTAGGAAGGAAAGGCCAGAGCAGAAGTTTCCAAAACTAAAATGCTCGGGAGTATACTAAGAAAAAGTAGTAACAGAAGTGAGTATAAATGTCCAGAAAGGGCAGAGAGGGATCTAGTGTTCACCATCTACTTTTAAATAAGAGCAAGGGGCCAAAGACTGAAAGCCCAAGCTCCCCTCGACAGTGGGAGCCAGACTTAAAAAGAGCAAGAGGAGCTAGTTCTTCACAGAATTCATGGTAAACCTGTGTAATTATTTTCCTGGGGATATTCTGGATGCAGTCTTACACGGGTTCAAAGGAAGGCTTGAGAAACACTTGGAAAAGAGAGCTCTTTGGATTAAATGGGCATGCCACAGGAGGCTTAGGGAACACATCGTATACAATTGTGCAGTTTTACTTTTCCCTAAGGGCTTATGTGCTCTGTGGTGTCAGACAGTATGGCCATTCCCTTGGTTTTTTGCTAAAGTTGGTTGACCTTTAGGAGGATGAAAATCTGGAATTTGTGTTCATTGTCTTTGTAGAGAAAAGAGCAAAAGCCTGTTCAAATATCAGCCCTTCCCATCTTCCCTAGTGTTAATAACATGGCACATGCTATCTCCATTTGTGAAACTTTTAAAAATAATAGAACCAGATAAAAAACATTTTTCCTTTCCTTCTTTTTCTTTCTACTTCAGTAAAATTGTTAACTCCTCTAAAAGGTCACCACTTAGATGTGAATAGCACAGCGCACAACAGATAATGTGCTTTTCCTGGGTAGTAGGTAGGACTGAAATAAACGAGAAGGGCTGCGGGCAAGGCTGCCAGACAGGAGACCAATATCATGGCTCTCAGTTGGCCATCCCCAAATGGCTTATCCCAAGGGACACAAGCCTTGAATGAGCAACAGAAATCCTCAAATTAAGAGCAGTGGTAGTGTTTGGATCTCATTTTCAAGTTCTTCACAATCCTAAACAGACTTACATGCAGACATAGAAAAATACATTCAACCTACCTGGCAGCATCACCAATTCATCAGGAAGAGCTAGATAGCACACATCAAAGCTCTAATAAAGGCTGCTGCACTTTCTGAGCAGTATCCACTTACTTTTTGGGAGCACTTTACCTATCGCCAAAGACTTTCTAGTCATTTGATATTTTCACTGATTGTAGCTGCCATTTAACGCAGTTTAAGCCCATCTTTTTCATTCTGGACACAGACAATCTGAGCTAAAAGGCAATCCACAGACCTCTAATCAAACACAGTTCAACAACCACCCTTTGAGATGTCTCTTAATTATGTCTCTGTCCTTGACCAGAGATCATCCCCTCTGCACTCTGGTCCCTTTTCTCTAGCTGGCTCTACAGAAGCAGGACAAGCAGGATGGCTACATCTCCCACCCTTGGACACCCAAAGAAAAGGAAGGGTGGGCTTTGAGCAGTAGACTCCTGCGTGGCGGACTCCTGGGTGGCTCTGCAGGGAACAGCTCACGTCCAGCCAACTTTATTATTAGTGTGGTTCCTTTCTCCCAAAGTCCATGTGTAGTCTTGGGGCACAGGACAGCCATCCTGGGTCCGTTGAACAGCGAAGTATCTGGTGAATGGCTACATCTTCAGGGAGAGGACTTTTATGAATCCGGGATCCAGGCTTATCATCCTGACTGGCATCAGAAAGGATGTCCACTGACCTATCCCTCCTCTCTGGTCTGTTTCTCTCACCTTAAGCTGCAAACACCTCTCAGCAGAGACCATAGCTTCATTTTATGTTTGCAGACTGCCTGACTCAACAGACACCTCCTCTGATGTATTCCTTCAAAGCATGAAAAAACGATGGTGACTTGGTTCTGGTATTTAATACGATGGAGTCTTCCAATCCTTATTGCAACCTCCAGCTGTGTGGAGTGTAGGGCCAGGAGAGATGATTAGATTATCTGGCTTAACCACCCATAAAACACAGGATGCAGAATTTCATTCTCCATCACAGCACAAATAATAAATAGAATAGTCCAAGGCAAACTCTAATATCTAATTTTTAATATCAACTACAATATGCACACAGAGGGAGACATTAAACAAACCCCTGTGTCTACCAATCTACAACCCCCCTGGCAGTACTTACATATTTCTTATTGCTCACCAGCTTATTTACTACAGAGGAACAAAGTTAATGCTGAGCTCTGAAGCATTTTTAATGTGAACCAGTTTTGCCCTGCGGTTTCTTAATGAGCTCCACCCTTCATCCACCCCTGCTCGTCCTTCTTTCTACTTTTCCTTATTTAATTTAAAAATAAAGTGGAAATATGCCCTTTCTGCAAAGAAAAATTCAGATTAATTTCCTTTAAGTGCTATCTTGTGCTATGGGTAGTAGCTTGAAGGCAGCCCTGTGAATCACAGGTTTGATTACTCTGATAGGGCAGGAAAGTGTCTAGCTTAAAAGGAAAGAATGAAAAAATATATTAGCAGGATTAGGTTATTTTTTTCAGGAGGAAAGAGGAAAGACAAAGCTTTATGGGGAAACTCTATTAAAGTCATCAACTTTCCTTTGCTTAAGGTCAAAAATTTTACAGTACCACTGGAATAATATAATTTTAGAAAATTTCTGTGCAGCCATTTTTCTGAGTTTTTTTTTCCTTTTCTTTTTTTCTTTTTTCTCTTGTCATGTTTATGCCTGAGGGCTTTTTATTTGATCACTGTTCTATTAATGCCTTGAATCAATGAATGAGTAACTGTCTACAAAGTAAAACAACAAGTAAAAAGGTGGAGAGCAGGAGAAAATAGATTATGTGGACAAACCACATGCCATGGGGAGCCACGCTGGCTTACCTGTGAGCCCTGGGGCCAGCTTGGCAAGGGGAAGGTGGCAAAGTTAAGTATACTGGGAATAAAGTAAGGCACAAAGGAAGATGGCATGTGGAGTCGTGTGGAAAAGTCAAATCTGTCCCTCCCTTCTCCCAACATACTGTATAGCTTCCAGGTGACATTTTCTGGCTGCAGATAATGTATGCAAACTGTTTTACCCTAAGCCTGGGATTTGATGGCGGGGGTCACGTTTACCAATCAGGACTGAAGAAACCTGGGTGTGATTGAGGCCTGAAAGCAGCTCACCATGGGCACAGTGAAGTATCTGAGCTCATTAGCTGTAGGACTAATGAGCCAGAGAGAAGGAATTCATATGCAAAAAATTAAGTTAGTCATTCCACTTACTACAGTGAGTTTAAAAATTTGTCCCTGGTCTGTCATTCACAGCAACCCCCTAATCCTTGCATTCACATTGCTTTTCAGTAATGTCTCCTTCTGTAGCTCAGGGAAACTCATTTCACATCCTTTTCTCAGCTTTTCAGTCTGTAAAATGAGAGGCAATGCTTATCTTTTTATAACTAAAACTTATAATTAGCACCCTAAAAGCCCTATGGGGGATTCATGTATGATTTATTTTCAATAAATAGTAGTACAAAATGAATTAAGGCATGATCTTGCAATAGGCTTCCATTTTAAGAAATTTCGTATGGAATTGGTAGCATTTCACACCAGTAGAACTGGACACGTCATATTCTACATGTGTGGATTTATATTTGCTTAAAAAATGAGTTTTTTTAAGAACGGTATATTTTAGGGGATTAAGCAGGATTAGGCTTCCGCTTTGCTAGGTGTTATACAAACATATGACAATGACCTCTTTTTGCTGGAGTTTACAATTCTGAACTTTGATCCCAGCAATTTTAGAAGTGCAGAGATAAGCATTAGTTTAAATACTTTCAGTGCCATCATATTCAGGGAAACAACCATGGAATTAACTTCCCAGTAATTATATAATCACAGGCTAATTTTTGCTGTTACAAGAAAAAAAAAAATAATCAGAGTCTCCTTCAGGGGAAGAGGGTAGAAAGATGTTGAAACCTTGCACATAATGTGAAATTTGGAGGAAAGTATAAAATTTCAGCTGACCTATGTTGATGGCATTGATGAGCGGTAACCTCTTGTGCCTGGATGGTCAAGTCCATACTGGCATGACCTGGGGCCAGTTCCCATGTGCAGAGTCCCTTAATCTGTTTCGGGTGCTTCACCTCTAGCTTCATTACAGGGACAGCTTAAAAGTCCCAGCAAAATTCTGTCCTTGCTGTCAGTCGTGAAGGACAACAGGAGGAGAATTTCTGCAGATTGAGAGCTAGATTTGCTGCAAGTGAATTTAGTGCTCTGAGTAGCTTGGTGGTAGATGGGAATGAAGGGAGGAAAAGAAAGGGGAAAAAAGTGGTTCATACCTTTTCTAAGCTCTTTGGTTGTAAAACAAACACCTGCAGAGTCTGAATGAGGAAAGAAAAAAACATGACTTGTTAATACAGAAGTCTAAAGCCATTTTTTCAAACCACAAGCATTCTATGTAGTACTTTCCACTGCAGCTTCAGGATTAGCATCAATTACCAGGTGACCAAGGCATGACAATAAAGTAATTTAGGGCTGTAATTTCAGGGGTAGTCGCTGTGTGATTCAACTTCTGATCTTCCCCTTTCCCCGCGGTATTCTCTTTGGTTTTAAGGGTTTTTTCCGAGATTGAATTCAACAGCACAAAATGTGACACAGAAGAACCTCTGGCTCTACACCCATGGCAGAGTGTTAATGCCAGGTTCCCGGGCTCCTGGAGCCTGACATCAGCTTGCCTAAGTGAAAATAGGAACTTGTCTAGGCTAAGGTGCACTAAGTCCTGTTTTCCCATGACTCAATGGTCCAAGCATAGAGGATAGATTATCCACTTGTTCTGGGAAAAAAATACGTTCAGGATGCTACTCTTATGAGTGCAAAACTCATTTTTCACAGGGGAAAAAAGGTCAAAAATCATTAAAAAACCCCCAAAATGATAAAATAAACTAGGGGAGAAGAGGGGAGTGGAAGAATCCCTTTTAGCTACAGGAGGTTGCATTGTAGTGGGTTGGGGACTACCCCCAGCAAATGTCGTGGAGATTTTCTGGGATTTGGTATTAGTGGAAAGGGAAGGTTCCCTTCCATTAATCTGTCTCAAATTCTTAACGTGCTCCCTTGCTCTTTCCCCAACAGCACACTGCAAGATGCTCTTCTCCCACCTCTAGCTTTATCTCACTGTGCTAATCCCTGCCTCTCTTCAACACTCTTGACTTAACGCAACCTCTGCCTTTGGAAACTGCATTCCTAGAAGGAACAGAAGGGAAATTTGGGGACGACAAATCTCCCAGAGTCCCCTGTCAAGGTCTGTGCAAAGTCCTTGTAGCTCCTTCTTTAAATAGATGCTGGCAAATTACAGCAGTGTCATTTGGTCTTCTGCTTAACAAGCTGCGTTCGCCGTTTCTTACTGTCAGCTCCATTTTCCCGGGCTTTGTCAGTTGTCAGATATCTGCCAAAAGGAGCAGATGAAATCTCAGCCCTCAGGGGACACGTTGCTCCCTTACTTCCCTTTAAATCCTCTCCCCCACTCAGTTCTCCTCTTTGGCCGCTCTTTATTTATAAATCAAGTTCAACTGAAATTGGGTTTGAGGAATTGGCCTTTTTCCGTGCACTGGTTATGAATAAAGCATGGTTCAGGCCTTTCACTTTTAGATGCCTCTCATTTTTTTCTATCATGCACAAAATGACCCAAAACTGCATTTAAAAGAAAAATATCACTGTTAAATCAGTGCTGGATAAGCCGCAGTAGTTATGGCTCTATTGATAAATGGTAATACAGCTGTGGGCTGGAATACACATGGTTAAACATATCAGCTCGCCTGAGCAACACATTATTATTTCATAAGCGGCTCTGGTTATTGAGACTGAGGTAATTAATAGGCCAAGCAGAGTCTGTAGAGTCAGGCCTGATGGATGGCACATGTGGGATGCATCTGAAAGCTTCTTCAACCCCCAAATCCCTCTCAGGATTAGGGCAGTTCCAAGCAGTAACTTTCTGATCTAGAATTTTTATAAATACTGGTTAATAAGATCTTCTATTCCCCTGGAGGAGTGATTCTGTATCTTAAATAAATTAAATGAAAGATATTTAATATCTCAAACTATTCTTTAGCATCAAAATTCATAACTTCCAGGAAATTAAGTAATATTAATTTAGATGAATTTGGGCTGGTTTAGCTCATATTCACAGTTTATTTAAAAACTGTAGAATTTACATTATTTTCTTTGGAAATCGACAATCTGTTTTCTCACATTAGAGCAAAATATATTCTTGTAAATAAAAAGATAGCAAGAAATGAGGACTTAGGTTATGACACAATGGGGACAAAGTTAGAGGTAAGTGGGATATGGCCGGGAGTATAGTGCCTATTTTGACTTAATTCTTTGCAAGATGGAAAATACAGAGGCAAAGTTAACATTCCTGTAGGGAATGAGCACATTGGAAATGAAAATCATTACATCTGAGGTGGTGGCAAGAATTCAGAAGAACTCGATATGGCGGAGTTTTGGGACATCTGGCTCTCTCTCTCTCGGAGAAAAGAGGTTTTGGCACAGGAAATGCACTCTTCCTTGCAAAAGGAGAGAGTATTTTAGTGCCAAGCAGGCAGCTACTGACACGCATGGTGTCCAAAAGAGGGTGAGCAAGGAGAGGGAAGGGAGCAGGCAGCACGATGTTACTCTGACCATGAAGGCATGGAAAGCATTAGGGTGAACCTGGAGAAAAGAAGAATTAAAAGATGTGGAGATAAATTAGAAAACATTACAAAAAGGTAACTGGTTTTACTGGAGGTGAATGTTGCAGAGTAGTGAGCTCTACCTGTGCAGACAGATTTGTTTCTAAACCAGAGAAATGCCGTGGGACTAATCTGCCTCAATTGCAGAAAAGTTCTGAGTTCAAGGCTGTGTGGGTCATGGGAAGATAAGCCAAAGAAGATGGACAGGTGAATTTACAGGTGGATAAAGTAACTGATGAGAAAAATTGTGCTGGAGGAGGAGCTAAATGAGTTGGAGTGAATTGTTTTAAAGGATTATTCTGGGGACTGATCACATTTGATATTTTCCATAATGGCCTTGGCATGACCAGAGGGTCTGTGCTGGTAAAACAGATGAAAAGGTTTGCCTTTTGTGGTTTGCCTTTTGAGCTGGTGAAACACAGAGGAAAAGGTTTGCCTTTTTGCCATATGGAGAAAGACGGAAATAGTATTTTGGAACAACCAGACTAGAATAAGATAATGAGATGAAATGTAATTGCCCATATTGCCAGGTCATATGTACAGGGACTAATGAAAGATACCCTTTCAATGGGCCCATTGGGGAGGACACCGGCTGGAAATGAGAGAGAAAGAGAATGGCCTGGCTGTCTTAATTGCAGGTCTCTATAAGCCAGCAATGAGATGTGCCTATAAAAATGCAAATGTAATCCTGTCAGGCAAGGCTTTCCCAAAATGTTTTCCAATCTTTTCGGAGAGGATTAGCAGAGAACCCTCTAAGGGGCATTATCTGGAGCATCCCAGGTGCTAAGGAGGAGAGAAGAACATAAACAGACGAGGTCTGCACAGGTGACCACAGGAACATAGTCTATTTTACAAGATGAAAAAGAAGATTTTGGTTTTTTTAGCTTCAGAAATTGAAAGATGTGAGATATGAGTCACTGCAGTTGTGATTTAAAAGTATCCCACTTACATGGGCACTCCAAGTAATTTCCTATGAAGTAAAATCACTGCAGTCAAGAGAATCATCATATAAACAGATTCTGTTGTCCAAATCAAGTAAACAATGAGGCGTGTGTGTGTTAGACTAAGATGGAGCTCTACCTATCTGTGAGAAAAATATTAATAAATATGGGAGGGACCTGCTGCCTTTCCTTCAGGTTATTCAATCACAGGTGACAAGAATAACCCATTGGTTGTTTTTGTTAAAAATGCGACAGAAAAATGTAGCTGGTTTGAGGTCTGTGGGGGAGATGCTTGCTGGGATTTTGGATCTATCTCTTCTCCCAGGAGTCTGACTCTTGGGAAATTTTCAAAACAAGACAGCAAAAAGCTTACCAGAATCAATATGTTCTTGTCCTCAAAGGGCTGTGTTCAACCTCTGGTTAAATATTATAAAACGGAGTACGTCTGGTTCTATTTTAAGGCACAAATCACAGACTAATCACGATTCTGGAACTGCAGCTGCTGCCACCACTTTGTGTCAGGGAAACCACTCACAGTTTCAAGTCAGATCTAGCAAATCGCAACCCAAAACCAGATGTACCTTGTATCTCATGCTGGGGTCCTGGGGAACAGGAAAGTGCTGGAACCCAAGATTTGCTTTTCATGTAATTTAATCACTTCAAATCATGTGTGAGAACAAGGACTCAAAGAGGGATCCATAAAGCCCACAGTCTCAACCTGTGCTATTATCAATCTGCTGTCTTCTTTCGCTTTCCCATCATTCTTATGGATAAGCATACTAGACTGCAAGGATTTTATTTTTTCTCCCTAACAACACATTTATTGCTCTAAGTTAATTACCATTCTCTTCCTCATAACTTTCCTATTTAGCATTACTTTTTAAACTAAGCACCTACCTTACTCATGGTCAACTTATTTGCAGTAGCAGAGACACAGCTAGCATTACTTTACATGTAATATTTTCAAAGCATCCCTGCTCAAGGAGGTTCACCAACTCTACATTTAATACCTCAACTCCCTTTCTGTCCTCTCTAGTGACTCCATTTCAAATTTTCTTCCACCCAATCTTTCTTCTTGAAACACTTCTAGGTCTTGCAGTGCTGGATATGTGTACACATACATACATACATATATATGTATTTAAACCCAGCCCAATTGCAGAAGTGGAATAGAGCATTTGATTTCTTTCTTTAAATTGTTTCACATCTTCTTTTCCAGCTCCCTGAAACTAGCACTGAAGATATTTTCTTGGCATTTCTGGATCTTGAACTTTAATCAGAGATGTCTTTTGTGTCTGGGACTGTTTAGCCCTGAGAGCATTTTCAGTCTTTGATGGGTACACACATTTTAGGATTTACCTATTGCAGAATAAAGGTGTTTTCCAAAATAACTTAAGAAATACAGTTGTACAGAAGTACAAATTGCCTGTTGGACATATAAACTGGATGTTTAGGTAAAGACCTACAGAATAAGAGGTCCTGGCAAGTGCCCCAGCGAGCAGAGGTCTACAGCACACTGCTAGTTTGCATATGCTCATCCAGCATAGTTCCATCTACTACCCACTGTTTTGGCTCCCTTTTCAATTGGCTTCTAATATAGTCTCCCACTCTATTTTTCAGTGTGGCTGCCCAGGCACTTCCAGTTTTTGGACTGATGTCTGCATTTCGGAAG
Source organism: Grallaria varia (assembly GCA_013396735.1). Taxonomy (NCBI): domain Eukaryota; kingdom Metazoa; phylum Chordata; class Aves; order Passeriformes; family Formicariidae; genus Grallaria; species Grallaria varia. The sequence continues at coordinate 339,003 of VWZG01008875.1, forward strand.
TAATTTTGTTGGTGTGGGAGATTTCCCTGAAGAATTTCAGGCAGACAGACATAAAGAATATGGTAGAAATCAAAGGAGCAGCACAATCCACAGGCATCGTTGCTTCCACTACTTGCAGTGACGGACGTTCATCCCCTACACAGCCAGTATATCCCCACATTACCTATTTGTTGTGATTTTGTCAAGTCTCACTGTAAAAAGTCCCCAGCAGTGTGGCTGCCTCTAATTGAAATTCTGCAGCAATTCCCTTTGCAAGATTGATGGACAGGGTGAAAAACGGATCAGTCCTCTTTTTAAGCCCCAGAACCAAAGAATAATGGTTCATTTGATTAAATTAATGACTTGCAGGTTTCAAAGAATTGAAAATTACTCGAGCTGTGAAATTCACTTCCCTAAGAGAGTCACTGAGTCAAAAGCTGTTAGTAGATTTTAGAAGGGGTAGAGATAGTGCTACTCACATTAGAAACACACAGGTCAGGTTTGCTTGGAGAGGATGACCCATTTTGTCTTTCAAAGGTGAAATTCTCTACTGATGAGGGTTATTTTCCCACTATTTCTCATCTTCTGTGTCATGTACTGGGGATACAGTGGGCAAAATCTTACACTTTTGACCAAGTGGACTTTGCATAGTCCAAGGCCTTCACTCACACCCTGACCCAGCCACCTCAAGCAGAGCAGACGTGGTCATGATACCATGGCAGGAGCTCCTGGGTAGTTTTAACATGTGATAAGGGCTGGGCTACTCTCTGAAACACCAAATACATTCGTGTCCTGGCAATAATGGCAGCTCTTCCCTTGTTTTGTGTTTACGGTCCAGTTACTGAAAAGCTGTTTGAAACCTGGTGAGACAAGATGGACAACCTCCATGTTTTCCTGTTCCAAATTCTCCCTATGGGCAGGGTATTTCTCTATTTTCTTCTTCCTGTGACTACTTAGGGACAACATGACGTTCTCCCTAATTTCAGCATCATCTGTCCACCCAAGAATCAAGTCAAGAGCCATTCCTAGTCATGAAGGTGTTTAGATACCTTGCACATTATTACCTTTGTGCCAGCTCTCAACTGCAATGGACATTTTGTGTGGACTCAGTCCTATTGCAAAGGACATGTAGTTATCAGCATCCCAGCCCCTCTGGAGGGCACTTGAAGCAGGTAGAAAAGTACCCACAACCTATGGAGCCATGGCCACATTTCGCCCTGACTATACACCCTCGTATCCCACAGAAATGTCTTGCAGCTTGGATGAAAAGCTATGTAATGATGTCACCTTAAACCATTTCAATACTAAATCTGCGTCATCCGCCTCTGTTTATCCTTTGAGATTTGACTTTTCTCTTGTATAACAGATAGGGTTTTTTGATATATGGTCTTCAGATTAACTCAAAAGCAAAATAAATAATCTTTAGGCCAGAGAGAAAATAAGCATCTGCTTCATTGCAGCAAAAGCATTCAGCAAGCTCAATAGAAATATCCCATGGAGATGTTTGAAATGACAGGGAAATCAGCTCTACGAATCAATATGTTTTGTAAAAAAACAGGCTCAGTCACATCTTGCTGGGCATAATGGATATTGATTGGCAGTTATCTATTAGTGATAATTTCTGTTTGATGACTTGCCATATGTTATCAAGCTCTAAATCAGAAGGGAGCAGATTAAATAAATAGATTCTGTCATGGGAAAAGTACAAGGTACCAGCAGCAGAGCAGAGGATGCTATGCATAGTGTGCATGGCCTTTTTAAGAGAAATTAATTCTTTAAACTACCCTAATTTTAAATATGCGGGGTCTATGTAGCCTGACAGATTTGCAGATTTGAGACTTCAAGGGACCCTTTCCTCAAATCTTTTACTTGCTGCTTTTCAGTGACAGGCAATCAGTGAAATGTCTATAGACCTTTCAAATGATCTTGCCTTTAAGATTCAATAGGACTTTACATCTACTGAGGTGAACCTATTAAAGAAGACTTTGTGATACAGTCCAGAGCTCTGCCTAAGTGCTGCAAACTGTACTGAGATCAGTTCTATTTGTGGGTATGTCACTTGGGGAGGAGGGTCATCTGTAAAGCAGTTGCCTCTGCCAATTATAATTACAGCGAGTTGAAGAACAGACCTTGAAATTCATTGTAAGAAGTTATGAACCTCCAGTCAAGTAAAATACTGACATTCTGTTGAAGCCCCATTAATCCAATGTACCAATCAGGGCATGGAGCATGAATTCAGTAGTGTGAAAGCTGCCTTATTTCATCTTCAGGAGCTACCTCTGATAGTGTTAAAATTTTGCTTCCTTATTCAGAGAATACACAAAAGATGATTACATAAAAGATACTGTGCATTGGTTATAAGCAAACACAGCTTAAGGGAGCTCATTTCAGTGAGTGCTGACAGAGTTTTAATGCTACTTGGGAAAATCCAGGTAGCTGAATCATCCAGGTACCTGAATTACTCAGCCACCTGATGCCTTCTTATGGTAGAAAGAACAGGAGATTGAAGAGACTGAGATACATCTCCCAAATCATCTCCCAAATTGCTCTTCCCCTCTGATCATCTGAACTTATAGCAGTGCTTATGGCAGTGCTATATAGAACTTGACATCAGAGCTTCTTTGTGTTGAGAACCTGGTGAACACAAAGAATAAAACACCATGTAGGTTTATGTGAAGGTCTCCTCATTTATCACACAGTGCTGCATCGTCCCAGACTCTTAATTTTTCCTCCTTGGTTTTCTGTGAATTATTCTTTTATAATTACCAACTTCTGACAAATTATTGAAATCCAGCCGTGAATGGTTTCAGATTCACATTCAAACCCCAGAGCCACAGGGCTTCAGGGAAAGCTCCCCTTGCCCCCTGTGACTCCAGTCCCTCTCTGGTATGTTTGGGAGAGCTCTCTCCTCCACTTCTCTGCTGATTCACCCCTGCAGCTTGACAGAAGCAGAAGCTCTAATGTGAACTTTCATGTTCTACCTCTGAGAGAAAAAAAATGCTTCTCTATTTTAATTTGGAAACCCAAGCCATAACGAAAATGCTGTCATAATTTATTAAAAAAAAAAAAANAGCTCCCGTGCCTGATTCCCAAATTTAATAAAATAGGTTGTTAACTAAAATTACAATGCCTGGAATGACTATTGATTTGCAAGCTGTTTGTTCCTGGTGGGAGGAGAAGAGGAAGGGCTTGACAATTTCCACCAAGCAGGAAACTCTGCAGTAAAAATTTAGATAAGCATGTGGGTGCTTTTTCCTCTTGCATTATTCGGGGCCTGATGCTACAGTACAGCTTAGATATCCAAGGTGGTTCTGCCTGTTTGTGAGTGAAAGGCAGTGATTAGCACAGCGTAAGAGAAAAATAGCCTCACTTAATCAGAACTACACATTTTCGGAGATAAGAATTTGCTCATTATTTCAAAAGAGTTGAATTCTATCCTGGCAAGAGAAAAAGAGTTTTAAAATCACTTAACACCAAATAACTAAAGACTAATAAATGGATGCCCAGAGCTGCCTTCTGTCTTAAAGAATCTCTGCAAAACTTCTGCTTATTCACTGCCAAAGGAAAGGTGTTATTTTAGCTCAAGGAAAATGTCTGTTTTTCAGAATTAATGGGTGTCAATAAATGTGGGGCCAGAATTAGAGCCAAGCCAGTAACCATCTTGCTGCTGGCAAAGCTTTCTGTGCAAGACAAAACACCCTCCCCAGTACCCTGTTCCCAGACGCCCCTGTGCAGGAGCAGGAAAGCAGGCACCCCTGTGTGCAGGTGGGCAGCAAACCAGCTGGGATGGCGTTTGTGAAACAGTCACCTCTGTGCAGGAAGGGCTGGGAGCGCTCTGTGGCTCAGGCAGGAGCTCTCAGAGATGGCCACGCTGGTAAGACACTGAAGCTTTCAAGCTTTAAATAGCTTTGGGTGAACAGCTTGTAACTGCGATTCACTTGCAGGCTGGAGTTGCCAACAGAAGAATTAGAAAATCCCGTGTGGGATCGCTCTCCTGAGACTGGCAATCCAATTTTGCATACTCCAGAAAGTCAGATAAGGTTCCAAGCTTGTGGATGCTTTTACTGCATAAAGGCTTTGACATTTATCAAGTTTGCACCTTCACCAGGTACTAAACACGTCAGGAAAAAAAACCTGATAAAATAAATCTTTGTGGTGTTCGATGCTTTTCTGATCTATTCCCACTTGTTTAAAGACTTAGAAATTGAGGGGAGAGAAAATACGACAGTGAAATAAAGAAAGAAAAGCTTGTTTAAGGTGCGATAGTAGGCCATTCAGGCTAAACATATGGGTTGACCTGCAAAACCGAAGAGCTGTAATATCTTCAGTGTGGGTTTTAAGGACCGCATCTCATTACTGTTAGTACTGTTAGTACTGTTAGTACTGTTAGTACTGTTCGTACTGTTAGCCTGCTGCCAGCTCAGCTCTCCTGAAGGCAGGCGCAGGGGATGTAAACCCGAGATGGGAGCGAGCTCAGCGCGCTCCATCACTGCGGGACGTGAGGGGGCTGCCACTGAGGGAGCTGCAGCCCTGGAAGCAACTCACATCTCAAAAAAACCCAATCAAAACTGATTTATTGCCCGAGATTCAGATGGGACTTTAAGAAAAACTAATGAAGTTTGCACTTCGAGGCAACTGTGTTAATGGGAGGAGTAACAGTCAGATGGCGGGTTTTTGTGCAGGCAGACTAATCACCCCTCTGGGCTCACATCTGCACCTGCGAACCGCCAGTAATGGCCCAGCCTTTGCTTTGCGTCCCTGCATGTCCGCAGGTGAAGGCGCGACCCCAGCGAGGCCCCCTGGGAGTGAAGGGGACCCTCCTGCTGAGCCCTTCCCTTCGCACAGAAAGCTGGCTTCGAAAGCTGAGGGCTTCCTTAACCTCCTGATGCTGCATTTTGGAGTAAAAGACCTTGAATCACTCGGTTGCTTTCCTTGGGCTTGTCGCGTTTGCCTTTACAAAAAAAGAGAGGACTGTCTCTGGAGCACGCTGCTGTGTGCACAGCTTCAGCAGAGGCGCTGGCACGGAAAGAGAGCTCTGTGGAGAACCCTTGGAATACAACGACTGTGGAGCCTGCCCTGATGGGAGCAGCAGCCCTCCACACCCAACGATATTTTGTTGTGGCTTAGGTTTTGCTAATGCTTCATTTAATAGCCGAGTCTTTTCCTATTGATTAAACAGTAAAGACCGCATTGATAGCGAGCAACAGAGCTCAGGCCGAGCTGTGTGTGTCTCGCTTTGCGCAGTGGGCCTGTTTGTGTGGTCTCAAAAGAATAGAACAGCAAGCAGATGTCACCTCAGCAACACAACTGACCAAGTTTAGTGCCATAACAGGCACTAAAGCTGGGCCCTGCAGCCACTCCTGCGCAAAACACGGCGGTTGGACATTGACTCTCCTGAGTCCTGTGAGGATACAGAGCCGGGCAGGACCCAGCGGCGTGAAGGCAGAGCAGAGCCCCAACAGCCCGCACTGCGTCTGCCCGCAGCATCCCTGAGCCTCCCACGCCACCAGCAGTGCTGCGGCAGTGCCACACGAGAAATAGGACCAAATTTCACATTTTAAATTGCGCAAAGGGTAAGTGTTTGACAGAACGATCTCATAGTGGACATCTTAACACTGTATTAAAGCAGGGTAATTCATCTCTCCCTATGAAGACTTAAAGGGTTAGCGTTCAATCTTTTCCTTTAATCCCCTTGATATTTTCAATGTAAGGTGATGGATTTGGTGGGAATTTGTTTTGGGGATCAAAACAGTTAAGCAGAAATTATGTCGGTAATGTTTTGTCAGTACCATAATCAGAGCAAATATTTTTCCACAGCATAAAAGAGCCAGGCACTGTGCCACTAAGAAGTTTAATTACTAGATGACTTAAAAACATGGTAATTTAGTCCCAATTAGTGTAATAATAATTTATTTATAAAATTCCACTACAAGTAGTTATGTTTCACAATCCATTTATTCTTGTAAGATGTGTGCCCCATTAGACAGTGAAGTAGAAGGTCATTAACCTGCATTTCTAGTTCAGATCATGTTATTAGATTGAATTTAATTTCTTCACTGGTGGGTGTTGACATTTCAGAGTGCTTTCAGGATAATTTATCTATTGTCATTCAGTTCTTTTCAGACATTCAGAAACATTTTGGATCTAAAATACTGCAGGCCTGATGAAGACAGATAGATTTTTTGGTTAATTTTCAGATGTGACTTGTCTTTGTGCTTCTGATGTTTTTCATGTTTGTTCTATGAAAGTGAGTTTAATGGCACTACTTATATAAAAAAATTGAAAAGATTATGAGTCAGGTCCCATAAAATTAGCAGCTATAACTTAAACTGATGAGTTTTAAATATAAGAAATTCTGGCTATTTTTTCTGATGTTTTCTGTATTTAGAAGGGATTACATTCAAGGGAACTTTTTCCACAGTATTTTTTTTTGTGGGTTTCCCCTGACCATGCCTCATCCCCCCACCACCTGAATAAGCAGATGGGGAGGCCTCTCCCATGGCCCGGCCCCAACAATAAAGTATGACCCAAGCACAAGCTTTGACAAGTGAGACCTGAGAAAGGAAAACTTCCAATTTATTAGTGCAGCTGCGGCCAACCACCAATGACACCAACTGAGGTTGTGTCCCTCTTGGTGCTGGCAAACCAGGAGACCTTGCACAGGGCAGGAGCTGCCCGAGAGCCTCAGGACTGTAGAGAGGCATTGCCAGAGAGAGGATGGTCCAAAACAGTGGCCCCTGTTTTCCCCTCATGGTTGGGTTTGCTTGATTATGAATTCAAAATAGGTCTCAGCCTTCAAGCCCTCAGCAAACCTGTCATGTCTCCTCTGGCCGCCACAGTCCCTCAGGTCCATGTTTTTGATGGCCATGCTTCAAAGAATAGGTCACGTGGAAAAGGCAAGTCCACGTTGCTTAAAACAGCCCTGAAGAAGGGGACAGTGGTGGGGAAGGTTTTAAATATGTGGTGCTGCATCTGGGCTTGTTGAGTAATCATGCTTTATTCAATTAAAAAAACCCCAAACAAACTAAGGAAAAGTATATCCAGACAAGGGAGAAGACAATACTGTGAAGAGTTTGGAAAATCTCTTTTCTTCCCATTGCTTTGCTCTAGTAAAACTTGCAGAGGCCTTTCTGCTCATGGTGAGGATTTTTTCCCCCAGCTACAAATCCTACCTAAGCTTTCAAAGCTCTTCCTTTTCCAAGAAAACCTTTTGGTCAGCCATTTCAATTTCTTTATAATAAATGGTCTTCCTTCAAATTGTCTCTGCTACAAGAGCAATTCTGGGAAAAGAGATGACTCTGCACACTCTTAAAAATCCCAGCCTCTCAAATGGCATGTGCAGATACCATACAGTGATGCTAAAAGGGGTTTTGCAAATTGCTGAAAGGCAGAACCAACAGCCACCTGGTTTGCAAGGAAAGCCTTGTTTTTGAGAAGATAAAAAAGAAGATAATCTTGTCTTGTTCTGCAATTTTATTTTTTTGTTTGTTTGTTTGTTTTGGTTTAGTTTGGTTTGGTTTGGTTTTTGTTTAGTTCTTTTTGTTTGTTTTTTTTTAACAGCTTTCAGCCTTATCCCCCACAAAAATCATGATGTGGCTGTGGGGAAAAAGCCAGCCTCACCACCCACTCCTGATTCTAATGATCCTCATGAAAAGATGAAACTCTTTCTTGTTTTACTTCTATTGAAGCCCATAGATTTCCCTCCAGTATTCTGAGCTCCAGGAAAGCAGTAGGGACCAAACTGAGGAACTTTTTTAGGGGCCTAAGAGTTCCTCCCTTGCTCAGAGGTGCAATGTGAGTACCAGTGTCCACGGGGATGGTGTGGTGTGGTACAGCACACACCATCCCATTATAGTCTCCTGTTTGGGATGGGATGGGATGGGATTTGCTGTCCCGATCTGAGGGATATCACCTCTTTGTGACTCGCGTTCTTCTGCCTGGTCGATGCTGGTTATTTAAAATACCTTATATCTGGAGCTCAGTCTATGAAAAAAGGTGGTTACCTCAGCAGAGGAATTTTACAGATGCTGGGAAAGCTGCCTCTCACTTTCCTTGCCTTTGCTGCCTGCCTGCAGCCCTGCCCAAAGCCTGAGGTGGGTGGGGAAGTGTCTCTGAGCCCCCAGGCACCCATTTGACTATTTGTGTACTTAAACTGAAAGGCAAATTCAGCACTTTAGGACCTGGAAACGCAACTTCTCCACTCAGTTTTGCCAAGCAGATTTGCCTCTAGGCAGTGATAATGTGGAAACTTGGAGGGATGTCATGTGGTCACAGCCTCCTTCAGGCAACCACCTGCTCCAGCATGAGGTGCACCAGGAGCTCCAGGTGGATTTCTACTCCCCCATGGAGCTCCATTGGCTTCAGGGAGACAGCTGGAGTCCCCACGGGGTGGAGGGGAACCTCAGCTCTGGCGCCTGGAGCACATCATCCCCTTCTGTCCTCACTGCCTTGGGTCTGCAGAGCTGTTCCTCTCATATATTCTTACACCTCTCTCCATTTGAAGTTGCCAGGGTTTATTTCCCTTTTTCAGTTACGTTATTCCAGAGGCGCTGATGGGCTTGGCCTTGGCCAGGCTTGGAGCTGGGTGGTATTGGCTCTGCTGGACACACAGGGGAATCTGCTGGCAGATTCTCACAGAAGCCACCCCTGTAGCCCTCGCCACTACCAAAACCTGACCATGCAAAGCTGATACAGACATGCTGTCCATTTCCCTCATTTGCTGTGAAAGCCATGGCAATAGCACTCCATCACCCATTGCATGACTCCCGAATAAACGTGTGCTATGCCAGGTTCGCCTTTGTGGAGAAAATAGCCCTTCCTTTCAGGAGCTGTTTGGATGAAAGTGTGTGTTGTCATGGTAAGATGAATTCTGGCACTCGTTTGGTAGATTTAACAATTCCAGCTTTGATTATGAACTGAAAACAACAATAAAACACAAGTGAAGTGAATAAATCTCAGCTAATCAAGTGGACAGCACTCCATACAGTGGAGGGAAAGAGAGGATTACTAAACAGTCTTAGATTTGCTATAAAACAAAAACATAAATAAAACATGAAATTTTACACTCTAGCTCACATGTCCCCTAGAAATACAGGAAATAATACAATTTCCACTGTTAACTATGGCTTTCCTATGTGTTTGGGACAATATAAATTATTTGTTAACTGCTGACAGCAGAAGTACTAGCTACCTTGTCAAAATCTTGTTCTATGTTTCCCGCTCTGTGTTTGTTCAAAACCTGGTTTGGTGGCAGTGGATTACGCAGGCACACACTGTAGCTGTCCCAGCCATCACTTGTTCCGCTGCCTTGCTGTTTGGATGCATTTATGGGCTCAACAGGCTGGCTGTGGCTCATTTTCTCTCTTGATCCCTCACCCCATTATACACAGCTTCTTCTCTGTGTTGGGGTAATAACACAGAATAACTGCTCGGGGGGCTTGCAAAGCAATGCAAGCGGCTGTTGGGTTGTGGAGACTGTGGATGCTCGTTAGCACTGCCCGGTGTGGTGTGTGCACTCAGACATACAGAATCAGGCTGCCTTTTCTTCATGATGCAGCCTGGCTAGATCCAACCTCAAACTGTACTACTGAAATTCCTGTGACAATCCCAATGCCACTGAATAACTCTGCAAGATTCCAATAGCCTGTCATTTTTTCAGAGACACTAATTTGATAGCGAGTGAATAATGTGGGCTATCATTGAATGGAAAAGAGCAGAACAGCCTTAATCCATCAATTTAAGCCCTGTGGTACCTCTGAAAACTCATCTGGTGAAAGCTGTGGCACTGGGCTGTGGTGAAGGCCAGGGGAAGGCAGTGGTGAAATAACGGTGGAAAATCTGCTAAAAATGAAGCAAAAGTGTGAAGTTTGTTTTAGCAGTGGGAAAAATCTATGGAAGGAATATTTCCAGAGTGTGATAAATACTGAAATTTGGTTCATCATTAATTCATCACAGTCTTGAGGCAAATTCCCACTCAGAAAATCTTGCAACGGAGGATTACTAGAAGCTGAAAAAGGTCCTGAGAAAATGAAACCTTTTAACTTTTTTGACACATCCGTTCCTTAAATGTCTGCTACTAGCCGACGTCCCAAGGAGGCTATTGGGCTGGGATTAAACCCCTGCTTTTCTGTTTGGGCCCCAACCGCTCCCAGTATGCCCCAGTGCCCAACTGGGCACAAGCCCTGTAAATTAAAGCAGGGTGGCTTCAACGTAGCTTTAATGTAGCTGGGTTCCCTGAAACCAAACACTGCAATTAGTGCTTCTGGCTCACTGAGGCAGGTAAAGAAGAGATTCACGCAGTCACCAACAGCTTCTCTGCCAAAAATCAGGCCAGCAGCTCCAAGCTCTGGCCACAGCTGGAGCAATAGATGCCTTCACTGCAGGCAGAGCCCTCTGGCTGGCAGCACTCTCCAAGAGACACATACGGCTTCAATGTGTCCAGGTGTAAGTATAGAAATAAAATGATCAAATTGCTTTTCTTTCCTTTACACATTTCTGTTTCAACTCAGCATTGTCTCTGCTCAATAGCAAGACAGCGTTTTTGCAGATTTTAAAACACTAATCATAAGCAATTATTTCTAAAAAGATTCGCTTGCAGCAGGCAGACTTTTCTCTTAACTTGAAAGCCTTGCTGTTCCATTCTTTCTTCTGTTAAAAATCATAATGATGTTTTGCCTTGTGTTCTCTACCAGCTGAAATACCTCATCTTCTGACATAGTTTTAATCTAACTAATCTTCAATTGGAAGATTTTTTTTAGAAAAATAATCTATAGCAATAAAAGCTTTGCCAGCAAACACATAGCAAAACAAGCAGCTGAAGCTGCTTATGAATATATCTTAAAGTATAATTTTGGCCTTTACAAGTCAGCAGTCTTTATTTTCTAAGGTGGTCCTATCAAATGAAATTTATTTTTCACTCTTAGAATTTCAGAACAAACCAGAGAATGCAGATTTTATGGCACAGACACAGTGAACACATTTATGTTGCTTTTCCACAGCTGTTTATGATTAGAGAAAAAACCCAAGAATGCTGAAATCTATTTAAATCAGTAGTTTCTTTCCAATGTTTTCACATTAAATATTTAAAAATTTTGGTACAGATCTTGTTTATTTTCTTGTTTTCTTTTAAATTAACACTGAAATTAATACTATATTAGTCAACATTGATATTCAATATTTATTGGCTCAGGGTGAATTGTGTAATAAAATAAATAAATATTCTAAATTATTCTACATATTCCAAAAATTTTCAGTGATTAAAAAATTTATTCTTGGTCCTTTTCTAAACAGAATGCCAAAGTCCATTTCCCACCCTACTGTTGTTTTTATATGAACCTGGAACTGTAGTTTCTATGTGTTTTACCTACTTTTTGTTCATAACTCTCCTAGAAGATGTTATCTGCTTTTCTTTCTAGACCACTGGTTTTTTTAATCCAGACATAACATTCTGGATAACATCTCTTCTTAGAAGATCACAGCACCCAGCCCAGATGGTTCATAGGTGTGGCATGACAACATGTGGCATACATGAAGCGATGAGACCAGGGGTGCATTTAGTGTTGTGATGATTAAGGCAACTGTTATGATGGCTGCAAACCAGGGCCTGAACATACGTTTTTGGACCCAGACCTAGAAATCTTAGCAACTCCTCACATCTCACCTGCTCCTCAGCTAATAATAAAGCTACAAAATGTGTGAATCTCTTACTGTACGACCTAAGCACCTTTTACTTGGTGAGTGTATTGATCATTCCAATTTAAAGTGTTGAATGTTACTATTTAATTTGTATCACTTTCCATCACATAGGCATTTTTCAGGTGTCCAGAGCTGTTTGAGATGCCCTCATAGGTCTGGGTATCCTGTAGGCATGTGCAACTCCCTGGCCTTTCCACATATCTTGCACATCCTGGGAAGAGGATATCAGTGTATTTGGGAGTGCTGCCTTGGAGTGTCAGAGCATATTTGCAGATTTTTGGCAAAGCATCTAATACTGCATCTTGCTTTCCTTCTCTGTGCTGGAGCTACAGGACTGATGGACTCCATGCCATGGCCCCTATCATTGAGCCTGAAGTTGTCCTGAAGGGCTCCAGATATCCCAGGGGAAAGGCAAACATGATGCACCACAGTCCAGGATCACACCCCCCAGTCTAAATGGCCCCATTAATAATGCGTCGATTTTCATCAGAATTTCCAGATCTAAACAGAGCATCTGGTTTGGGTTGAAATGGCTGTGATGTATCCTGCTCACTTTGCTTCTTGGGCATCCCCTGACAAGCAGCTTTGCCAAAGAGGGGAAATTGCTGCCTTTGTCCACTAGGCTGCTCCTCACTGCCAACTTTTTCTGTCATTAAAGTGCCAAGAGAATGCACTGCTCTGAAGCACTTGCAGGTCAGAGAACTAAAAGAAGGAAAGGACTGCGGCTTCTCCTAACGGGGACCTTCAACAGAGATGAGACACATTCTACACTTTTGTTAAAAGGGTCCCTTTGTACCCTTTTAAAGCTCTTTTTTAAATATACTTTCATTAGCAGCACATTCCCTTTTCTGAGTGTGGAGAAAAGTCCCATCTTCTGCATATTTTAAATTGCAGCTTCTGCTTTTAACATGATTGCTCTCAATGTGGACCAGATTCATAATGAGGCTTGTCTTTTCTTCTTTTTCTTTTTTTTTTGGTCCCCAATAAGCTTCCAGTGAAACAATTCCTGCTGTCATGAACAGAAAATTTATCTATAGAGTCTGCTTCTGGGGATGCTTTTGGGGAACTCTTTCCCCCAAAGTTCTCAACTTTCTAATGAAGATAAATAACCACATCTTGCAGCTACAGTTTTTGACTGAGTGACAGGTTAAAAGAAGTTCCCTGTCAGCTTTCACAACAGAAGAAGAAATTATTCCAACAATTCTTTGCAAAATGAACAAGACCTTTTTCAACAAAACTATTTTGCTGTCCTACTGCTAAATTGCAGCTCACACTGAGGCCCTGCAGGTTGGTTCCTTATCACAAAAGAAAAGCAGTGACCCAAAGTCAAGGTATTTTGTAAGCTTCCCTTGTTTTATTCGGACGAATTTTTAAGTCACAAATGCAAGTTGAATCCAAAAAGCTGGCAGGTGTAATCATCTCTCTTTTAGGGATCTTAGTTCCTCAGTTTCTGTATCTGAGGAACCATCTTAGTACCACGTACAAAGCTGTAGTTAGAGAAAGGAAGTCAAAGAGCAAATGCTCTCAACAGCCACCATCCAAAATCTGTGCATCACAGAGAGCACGGACGCTGCAAGCTTTTCTGGGGACTGCTGAGATGGAAAGCAGAGGTGACCTGCTGGGTGCTCAGCTGCTTCTGTGCTACCCGAGCAGGGCTCAGAATGCTTCTGCATCAGGCGGCAAGATCTGCCTTTTCACAGCCGTGCAGGCAAGATGGAACTGGAGAGCTTCTCAAAGATTTAGCAGTTGTTGGCAGAAGCTTCATGCGGGTTGGATCCTCGCACAGAAGGTAGATATGACACAGCATCCACAGGGGAGCACAGCCAAAATGCTGAGAGCTGGTCCCAGAGGACACAGAAATGTTGAGAGGGAAGGATTGACCCAAACCAACCTCACCATACATTAGCGCTTCTCAAGTTTGGCTGTTGGTGAATTGTACCACCCCAACTGCCCTGAATCACCCCCAAATTCCCACGTCCTGTGACACTACTGTGTGACTGAGCACTGCAGGAAAGAGAGGAGCATAGCGTGTTGTTGTGGGACTCATTGCAGAGCACAGTGCAGCTCTGCATGAATAAAGACAAGTAGAACTGGAGCTTGAATGAGCAGTTTGGGGTTTCTTTCTCTAAACAATTCTGACTAATGCTGCTTCTGTAAGTATCAGCAGCTTAGATCAAAAGGCAACTGCTCAACAAAATGCTTGTCCTGGAACTTTCACTGTTCAGGCTTGATTTTCTTCCTTGCAGGTATCAGATCACAGGGGAAGAAAAATGACAACAGGAAGTGTGCTTTGCATGTGATACAAACAAGATCAACAACAAAACATGCTGAGATACTTCTGGTTTTGCTGGTCCTAATGACATGACACTGATAACATTTCTGCTGGTGCCCATTCATAGTCAAGAAAAGTCAGGATGTAGGCAGGATAAAAGATGACAGTGACTGCAGGAGAAAGAGTCTTGGCACTTTTTCTTCCTGTATGAACCCCAAGACCTAGGTACAAAACCTTCTCTCAAGTGTGGTCTGCTCCTTCAAGGGCAATGGGGATCGAACACTCTGCTCTGCTACCACTGCCCTGCTTTACAAGGGATGTTCAGCACCTGAGAGGAAGGCAGAATGGCAATGCAGTGGTGGCAAGAAAGGAGGTCATGGAGATCCTTTCTTTGGAGATCCAGGAGGCTTGCAGACACAGAATTGCCTCTAGACTATCACCTGTAAGGGACTCTTGTGAGGAAAACGAAATTGGTGAGCATTAGTATGGGGCAGAAAGCTAAATGAAGCAATGACTGCTCCGGCTTAGTCACAGGGAAAAGGGGCCTGGAAGTGGATTCCAGGTCCTTGTAAAGCTGGTCAGAAAGTGGGAGATGGAGCAAAGCTAGGTGTGAATGCTTCTATCGATCCATTTCTTAACTTTCCTGCTTTCCTCCCAGGCAGAGATGTAATTGAAAATTAAAGGAGAAATCCCAGAAAAGCCACTTGCAGAGCTAGACTTGACCACCAGCCTACCAGAGAGGGGACAGCAAGAGACAGAATAAGTGGAGGCAGACTGACAGTGGCAGAAGAGTGGCACTACTGCCTTTCTTTTGGAGCTCTGAGAGGCTCTCAGGCTAATTATTTCCTTACTGTGGTAATGTTCCATGGGTGTTCTCAGCTCTGGGAGCAGTGATACCATTCTTCAGAGTGAAGATGCCAGTCAATGTAGACAGATGTTAATTATAGTTATTATTAGCATTGAATTTCTCATTGAATGCTTGGAGACATAGATTTAATGAGAAGTTAAAGCAGTGGGGTTTTTTTTCCCTTAAGATAGTAGATTTTTTCTTCCTGAAATTTGTAGGCATTTAAATGCATGGGAGACACTGCTTACAGCTGACAGCCTTTTTGCCTCCGTAGACCTGGGCATGCTCATCCTTGCATCCATTCATTGTCTCCAAAAAAACATGGAAACTTCCAGAAGTAGCCATTCATCCATGCAACTGAGGAGGACAACTCAGTTCAATCAATCCAGTGTGAGGGAATTCAAGATAGCAGATAACCTCTGTTTCATATTGCAACACCATTCCTGACATCTTAGAAACAAAATTTAGGTGTAATATAAAAGGAAAAAAGTCACAACTAGTCAGTTCAACCTCCCTGACACTTTGAGGTCTGTGTTTACACAGATAGCTGAATCTCATCCTGAGCTACAGAAAGTGCATGAGAACAATTCCATTGATGCATAGAATCATAGAATACTCTGAACTGGAAGGGACCCACAAGGATCATTGAAGTCCAAATCCCAGCCCTGCACAGGACAGCCCCAAGAATCACATCCTGTGCCTGAGACCTGAGTTTAAGCCAAATGCTTGTTGCATTCTGTCAGGCTTAGTGCCCTGACCACTTCCCTGGAGAGCCTGTCATAGCCATGTGTGCCTCAAAATATCCTATGAAGCATCTGCAAGCGTGATTGATAGTTCATTAATTTCCATTTTGTAGCTGAGCTGAGCTTTGCAGCAGGCTGCTCCAGTATTATTCCTTTGTGATGCCATTGTTAAGTTTCTTTTATATGTGTTTGTCTCTGATCTGAGCAAGTTTTGCCAAAGGGTGGAAAGGTGGATGTTGACCAAACTTTGTTCTGGTAGCTGAATGTCCCTCTTGTCTGTCAGAAAAATGAGTTGTAGAAAGACAATTATCAGTGAAGAAAATAAGAGAACTTACTGTGAAATAGACCAAGATATCCCTAAATCCACTTCATATAAAGGGTAGTCCTTGAGTCTGAGATCCAGAGCTGGACAATAATTCACAGAATTACAGAATATGCTGAGTTGGAAGGGACCTACAAGGATTATCGAGTTCAACCCTTAGTCCTGCCTAGGACCATTCCTAAGAGCAATGTTCTAACTGTAATGGCTCAAAACACAAACTACCAATCAACCAACCCTAAAGTCTCTCAAACCCACAGATGTTCAAACAATTGCTTAGTATTCTACAACATTGAAAATAATACAGAGGATATCTTTATTCTTCAGGCAGTTCTTGGAACAGTTCTAGGGTGGAGCAAACTGGTGTTATGCATAATGTTTGTTTTTTCTGAAAGGTTATATAAATAGATATTTTGAAAATCACCAAAGTCACCTGGAAATATTTAGGCTCCAGGCTTTCTTCTGAACACAACCTTATTGGGTTTTGCTGTAGTATGAAACAGAGAGCAAAATTTTCATGTTATCTGTCTCTAAGAGATTTACAATATTGCAAGATTAATTATATTAGCTGCATTTCACGACTCAGTGCATTTTTATTACCATTTCAGAAGCACAATAATTTATCAACAGCAAACTTTGGGGCATTTACTTTCCATGCCCTGGCATTGCAAACTTCAAAGCACGTGAGCTTACCTATGAGCTGCACACGAGTCTGTGCTCCCTTTCCCAAAGCAATTTCAATGGTTTCAAATTCCTTCGTGTGTGGGACAATATTTTCCTAATTAAGACGTGATTACTAGGGTCAGATTCTGATGCCTTTTTCCCGGTCAGATTTTGATGCTGAAAATTATCCATTTAAAGTAATTATAATAAAAATATTATAATAACTAAAGATAAAATAAAAAGCAAATAATGACTGGCTAGAGGTGATCTGTGGCTCCATATGGAGGTTGTCCTGAGTCACTTCATCTACCCTCCTCCCATTATGAGATTGTTCTCTGTTGTCTGTTCTTTACATCTTAGCTATAACCAGTTCCCCAACAACCCCTTCTGGAATTAGCATCACCTTCAGTGTATTCAGTGTATTCAGGTTCAGACATTTTTTTCTCTTTCAGACTTCATCTTTTTCTGCATTCACTCTAGACATACCAGCACTAGTTTTCAGGGTGCTAGTAGCATCTACACAGATACGGATCTGATTTTACAATAAGCCGCTGCTGAGCTCTGGACAGTCACTGTTACAAATCCCTACCAATCTAAAGCTGCCTCAGATATGTCCATATTACAGGGATTCTTACCGTGGCTGCACCTAACCATGCCGTGAATTTTGTGCAATTTTCTCCTTACCTACTCCCACTTAAAACCCTTTAAACATTCCCAGCCCTTTCTTTGCAGCGGGGGGATGAGGGCTGCTCTGCGTGCAATGCAGCAGTGCCAGCTGACCGCTGAGAGCGCTGGCTCAGAGGAGGCTGACAAATTGCTCGTTGTGTTTCTGTGTGGCTGGGTCTGGCAGAGTATGTTATGTCAATGGCAGTGCAGTGTAAATAGCAACCTGGCTCTTGACCACCTGTGTGGGAATAAGAAACCTCAAAAGAGAGATCTGCTGTGGGAAGTGTCAGAAACCCCATTTCACTTCTTCAGTTCCTCTGATCTCTTTGAATCTCGTGAGAGTTAAAGATGTGCCACAGTTCTTTTCAGAAAGTCATGATTTCCTTTAAATTGTCACCTCCTTTTCCGGAGAAGGAATTATTCAAAGAGCAGATAGACATACACTGCCTACCTTCAGATACAAACACATGGATTGCCCATCTGCCCACCAAGCACTCACATACTCAGCAATTGAAATAAAAACCACCTGGTACTGGATAAAGCGACAATCCTACTGAATTGATAGTGGGCATAAAAAGAACCACCTTTCCTTCTATTTTCTACTACATTATGGTTTGCAAATTCTCATAATTTTGAACAATTCAACAACAACACAAAAAAATATCTGAAGCTGAAGTGGGCTGAATGTTTAAAAGAACCCCATAAATTAGTTCATGTTCATTTTGACAAAGAAGGTGGTTTGGCACCTGCGGCGACTCATTCTGTTGATGCAATTGACTCACAAGCAACCTCAGGTGGGTCATTTTACCTTGTAGAGCCTCAGATTTCAAAGCAAAGAATCACAGTTTTACAACACTTAACTCCTGAGGATAATGATAGTTATTTAATGGTAAAGCATTTGAAACCTAGGGAGGGACATGTTCTCTCTCTATATATAGAAGGAAGCAGAAAGCTTCCTTTAACAGGTCTGCACTGCAGCTTTACTTTTCCTTCTGTTTTCATAGATGTTGGTTATGTTTTGAATACAGTTGTCCATATGTAATTTTCTCATACAAAGAATAGGAGACATGTATTTTGCCTGTGCATGTCGTCTTGGTGTCCCTGGGACAAGAAACGTGACAGCTTCACAGCTGCGAGTAGCGCGACATCAGTCAAGACCAGACTCACTTCAGAATATGAATGTTTGCCTGTAGCTACTCGTTGGGTTGTGGTGGCCGAGAAGGGTCCTGCTCTGCACCTTGAGGCACTCTCTTTGTTGTTTACAAGTTCAGATCCAGGAAAAGCAGCAAAATGCTGGTAAATGCTAGAGATATCAGATTCCAGCTGTTCACCACCCTCGTTAGGGTAGCAGGAAAAGCAATTTGGATGACACACTTGAAGAGTACAGCATCATGCATCCAAAGCGTAGGGTTATGTAAGGCTAACAACTGTCTGTGTTCTGTAAGTCACTCCTTGGATAGTACAATTTCATATAAAGGAGGCATTTGAAAGTCCACTGAAATGTTTTCTATATTTCACTTCTCTTGTTATTAATCTCTTTTTTTTTTTTTTATGTTTATGATATGTGAGTGCCAACATAAGGGAGCCTTATAAATCACGGGAAGAAATAAATAGTCCCATTTAATCTTGCACAGGGATATTAAATTTTCATGACCCCTAACTTCCTATTATCCCTTCATAGACCCATTGAATACTTCAGTAGCTTGATGCTGTACAGGACTAAAACTGGAACTTAACTCACAGTACATAATGCTTAGAAAAACAGTCCCAGATGTCTATTTTCTATGTGCTCATTTTGAGTCACTCTCCTATTTGATTTTCACCGGGTCTTTCTAACACTAATTGAAAACCATGTGGCAGTTCAAGTATGATGTGTTTCACTTCTGGGATCCTCTGATAAAAGAATGTACGTGTCATTGTAATTAAAAGGACCTTTATGCTCATCAGGTGAGTTTGGAGGCAGCACAAAGCAGCCTGTGACATATGCTGAGAAAGAGCAATCACAGGAGACTTCAAATGTACCTGCCACTCTACTCTCTCACAGACCCTTTCAGCTCTCCTATTTTCATACTACATTTCCCTTTGGGCAGAGGTTAAAACCAGAGTTCATCTCTGTGCTCTCAAGAAGCTCAAAGCATGAATTTTTTTGGACAGTGTAAAAGCAGGAAGCATCACCCCAGGCTTTTTGAGCTCCCCAAGGTCAGCTGGAAGAACATGCTGCCTCCTTCAGGCTCCCTTTAAAGGAGTCAAGCAGGGGATTTGAGGAAAACAGAGGAATGAAATTCCTTTTACGCTCCTTTCCTCAGTGTCAATAGAAGGACCTTCAGGGCCACAGCCTTCACAGCAGCAGATGGGAAGCTGTAGGTGGAGAGTAGTGCATTACTCCAAATAATTGTTTTCATGTCCCTTGCTCAGGGTGGAAGAATCATTCAGATGGGTTAAAATTTATCACTTGCACAATGAATATCTGATGCCCTAGATGTTGTTTTTCCATATGAGTGGAGGGAAAACTAATGGATTCTCAAATTATCAAGCTTGTATTTTACTTGCATTCATATCTTGGGGTCCCAGGCATCTTAATACTCTTTAGCAAGAAGCTTAGGTCAACAAGTTACTTGCAAAAAAACCCCAAAACCAAGGTGGTGGCAGCAAATACACAAAGGAGTGCTGGTCTTTCACCAAGCACTTCACTACCCAAAACAGCCTCTCCAGGTGAGGGATGCCCCCCAGGCCTTCTCCTGAAGGGCAGGAGCTGATCAAGCTTCCTGGTGAGATGTTAATGGTGATGGCATGGCTCATGGTGGGAAAGAAGAACAAGCAAAGCTCTTTAAGGTGCACCATTTTAAAACCTGCCTGGGGAGGGACTCTCAGAACAATCTTTCATGGATCATTGTCTGTACTTACATAGAGCACGGAGAAAATGTTCAGATTTAAGTGTGACCTTTTAAAGAACAGTCATCCAAACAAAAGAAAATAGACCAACAGGTCACTAAGCTGCTTTGGGGGTGTCCTAAGCTGTTATGAACACAGTCTGGGATGGTCTTTGTTTTCTCCAGCACAAAGATATCAGTGAGCTCCACTTTGCTTGTACACTGGCATATCAGAATAAACAAATGTTAGCAGAACTGAGGAAAAGGCATGAATTCAGAACTGTAGTTCGGGTGTTTTGGTGCAAATTCCCACTCTTCCCCTGGAAAATATTGGGAATGGAGAATAAAGTGGGACCCACTGGAGGATGTCAGTTTTCTAACTCCAGGAACTTAGAGAGAAGTCCAGAAGAAACCTGGATGCAGAATGTATTGTGATTTTTTTTTTCCACTTTAGGCCAGTTAATACCACTTTCCCTATGGAAACCATGCATGTCCCTCAGTAATTCAGAGCTGTCCTGCCCCTCCATGCCTGTTGCCAATGCAATGCAGTGCAGAAGGAGACACTGGTACAGTTCTCTGTGACACACTGTAGGGTCACATACCTTCCCCCCCAAGACAGTGATCAGTTCAACACCTAAAGCACAAGGATTGTTATTGCTGGGTTCCACAAAAGCAGAACACCTTCATAAAGTAGACCTGAATTTGGACACATGACCACACCTTGTGCCCATGAACCTGAATCAAGTCAGGTTTTAGGAAAAGGCAGATTATTTTCCTCTGTGTTTATTCTCCTGCAGGACCCATTACTGTGAGTGATTAATAAACAGTTGTTTATTAACAACAGTTATTAAAGGGGTTCTCTGGTGCCCCTGCTGTTTTCTTTAGATAACATCTAAGAAAACGCAGTGAGTGATTAGCCAGTTAATGTGCTGCGTGTCAGTACTTCAGATAGATGGTTGATTGTGCTCTTCCCTGCCCTGAACCACACTGGAGCCATTTCACTGCCCGAGGCAGCAGAATTGCTCCCAGGATCAGCATCCTCATTCCTTATTGGTATGTGGAGGCCTAGGAAGGCTCTGTCTAGATCTGCTGGGTGTGTTCTGGTACCATCTCCTTGGCTGCAAGGACATAACAGGGACTACACCAGCTTGATAGACAGGGCAGTGGTTCTGGCAGCCCAAGGGGCAGTAAAAACCTCAAACACTAGGAAGAGAGAGGGTTTTGTCCCCATATAAATACAGGCGCTCCCACCGAATGGAAAAAAGCAATTTAACAGGCTACCCAGTGTATAATAGAAATCACAGTTTGTCCGTGGTTTGAACATACAAGATTCACATACTCTGAAGCTCTGAGGCAAGCAGATGTATTAGGTACAGGATTAAAACTCTCTATTGTACCTGGAGGCTGGACGAGGAAGGCAGGGCTTTGGAGGGGAAGGGAGGTGAGAGGAGGTAACCAGTGAAGCTCTTAAAGGACTGGCACCTTCTCGGACCCGTAGCCTTCTCCAGAACGCCAGGCACTCCAGCTAACACAATCCCTCCCTTTCATGCTCTGGGCCTGTCCCCATTAGAACATTCCCCAAATGGTGCTGGAGGCAGCCACAAAGGGCAGCATTATGTCTGGGAAGTGACTGGTGTGTAGCTGGGTCCAGCCGAAAGACAAACGAAAGCATTTCCCAGGGACAATGAGGGGCCTTGTGTCTCAGGAAGCTTCCCAGTCCATTAGCATCTGCGGCGGACAATGGACTTGTGTGGTGGAGAGGAAGAGAACACAGCCCTGCTGGTGGCCCCTGTCCATCACTTAGAGCAGCCCTGCTGAGGCAGGACAGAGCCTGAATGGGCTGATTCACGGGCGGGCAGCCCCAAATCCCGCTGGGAAGGAGAGACCAGGGCAGGGGATTGTCACCCCTGGGCTGGGCTGGGATATGGAGTACCTTCCTGACCTCTGGCTGTGCGGCAGCCCAGCCCAAAGTCTGTCCTCCCTGCTGGCAGGCAAATGACGAAAGGCTTGTCAGAGCAAAACACGGTAGGGAACGGTGCGAGTTCCCTCTGCAGGCTGTCTCGGATGGTTCCATCCTTGGGTTTCAGGTGGTCAGGACAGGCACAACCCTGGAAACAAAGGAGCCTGGATCACCCTCATGGGCAGTTCTTGGTGATGGTGAACAATCACCTCTCTCCTATCACAACTTCATACAAAACCTCCAACAGACCAGAGAGAAAATACATTTTTGGGAAAACAGAAATGCTACCGTTTCCTGAACAGAACTGACAGACTTTGAAAGTATTGGTGTTTTTTTTTTTTCCTCTCCATTTGTGATAGTTTCAGCTGATTTGCTTCTTCTGAAAGACACTGAAAAGATTGGTTTTATTTTTAACAAGATAGATGTTTGGTCCATTTTAATACACACTGGAGTTTTCCTTTTTGAACTTTAATGCACTTTCAAATAATTCATAAATTTCTCAAAAATCTACATCAAAATACAACATAGAGTTTGTGGGTTTTTGTCCATAAACCAGTTCCTGCAATCCTAAAACTTGTTTCCACTCTTTGAAGAGCCAATTTACTTTGTGAAATAGCCACTATCACTGCACAGGACCAAAAGCTTTCTGCTTCTCTCAGGAGAGAGCTTTCTCTTGTGGGGCTCATGTTCTGTGGCCTTTTCTAAGCAGAACCCATGAAATACACTTTGATGTTGAGAAGGTTTTGTGAAGCAATACAAAGTCCTTGTCAGAAATACAGAACTGGACTTGATACATAAGTTTGTCTTTAGTTCTTGTTCGCAAGTTCTTGAAAATGGGATGGACTTTAATTTTATCAGGAAAGTCTCCTTTTGAGAGAGAAATTAACTTGTGAACTCCAATGGCCTTAACCATTAACAGGAGGGAAAGAAAAATGTACTCTGTCAAGAAAATATTAAGCTATGTTTACATAGCATTAGTAAGGGACCCACTGAGTCTTTGACACTAAGGAGATGAAATACACACCAGCCCTGCCTCAGGACCCATGCAGGGAGAGCCCATTTGGGATTGGGGTGCAGTCGGTGCATCTTGAAGTTTTGCTTTCTGTGGAAAAAGTCCAGAGAAGCACAACAAATAGGGTCAGTTTGTCTTCTAACATCAGTTCTGATCTGACCAAAAGCACGAGTTCATCTGTGCCTGATCATGAAACATGGCCATCCCTACCTGCACACTGTCTTGGATTCTAAGGTATTTTTTTGGGAAATAGAAATATTCTTGGAGCCAGAGGGAGCCAATCCATCTAGTCCCACCATCAACATGTTTTCTTAACTTTAAATAAGATTAAGAAAGGGAGTAATTCAACCGTGGCAACTCTAATTGGCTACAAGTATAATCCAATAACCTAATTTCACCCATATTGTTAGTTGAGTTAATTGGACCTGCACAGCCACCAGCTAAATATATTGGTGTATGCAAATGGTGAAACTAATTTCCTTCATAAACCTTTCTTCTGCCGAAGTAGGAATTAGGCAGAAGGGGTGCGGGGGAAAGAAGGCTGTGCTGACGTTGTTACTTCAAAAGATCAATTCTCTTCCAATTATTTGCTCTCTCTAGAAAGACAGACTGAAAATATCATTAATTCCTTTGAATAGAGGGGGGAAAGGGAAGTAATTTCATTCTCAGTTGAAGACGCTGCAGAGCAGAAGTGATTGAGCCTTTAGCTTTTAGGTGCCTCAATTTCAGATGGAGCTTCACAGCACCTGGATCATGCAGCCCTGTTTTCTTTGCAGTATACGGAGTGGGTGAACCTGTGCCAAAATTAGTTCCTGGGTGTTGCAAGGGCTTGCCTTGCCTGGTGGGAGAAGGGCAAGCTGAACTTCACTCAAGCATTGATTTCTGCAGGGTCTTCTGCAATAGAAGTTTTGTGATTTGTACCATGCTGTGTATCAGCCAAACCCATTTGCACTGTTAGATTAAAAGCCTTCCAAGAGCATGTCTTCTGGAGTGTGATGTGGAGCACTGACAGCCAGGCTGTGTGTCTAACTGTCCGTAACAAAAGCAGTGGGCAACCTGAACTGGCTGAAAATGTCCCTGCTCATTGCAGGGGGTTGGACTACATGACCTTTAATGGTCCCTTCCATCCCAAACCGTTCTATGATTTTATGAAAATTTCTTTTTTGCCATCATGATAGGGGACAGTCCTAGGAAATGGACTGATCAGAAGCCCAGCTACTCCAGCACGTGAGGACCTGAGGGCAGCAAGACTCAGTAACTCCAAGGGAAAGTTAGCAAAGCTGACACTGTGGAAGTGAGGAGCAGCATCCACAAAGATAAGTTTTGGCTCAAAAATGTTGGCTTAAATCCTCAGGATTCCCTGATGTTATTTAACTCCTGTTTTTCATTTTCTTTCTTCTGCTTTTAAGGAACTGGGACTGTCTCTTTACATGACACCAGCTCTGTGTACCATCTCTATTACACTCGCTCCTTAGATTTTTTTCTCTTGCAGATTGGAGGAGTTGCAGGTGGAGCACTGCTTATGCCCTGTGCTCTGTGTTTGCGTCCTGTCCCCACAAAGTTGGCCGCAGCCGTGAGTGTGATCGCAGCAGCAGCAGCAGCGTGTACTCATCTCGGTTCCATCTTTTGTAGGCAGTCCCAGCTGAGAGGATGTGCACAACCTTGGGCGTCCTTCAGCTCCCTTTGGAGCAGGGCTGCAGTGAATTGGGACTAGCGCTGTGCAAGGGATGGACGAGATGCTGCTTGTGATTGCTATTTGAATTTGGTAAGGGAATGGGAAGGAAAAGGAAAAAGGAGTTTTGAGGCAGTTAATGCTTTCCACAGTTACACTTGAATTTGAGCCCCTGCTAATATTCCCAGGGACATCACAACTCGCATGCCTACACACACACAGAGGTTTAATTTCAGCAGTAAATGAAGTCATAATGCAAACAGAAAGCTAACAGCAGGGAAGGCTATGCTTGGCCAGGTCTGCTCGTACTACAAGTAATACATATGCACCAGTGCAAAAAACTGGCCCCAGAGAGCAGTGAAGTCTTTCTAGCAGAAACACACACTGAGAAGGCAACTGTAACTTTTAACTACAGCTTCCTACAATAGAAAGTGCTGTGGTCTTCTTTAATATTGGAAAGGGGAAGAAATGAGGAGCGGAAACTAGTACAGAAATCAGGCTGGAAGCCTGCTTGCTTTCAGTGAACAGAAGCACTGTGGTAAGAACACATTTACAATGAAAATGTTAGATTTACCTGGTCTGAATTTTGCAGAGGTTTGTACCTGGATGTTGGCAGTGGGGAAGTTACTTCAGAGTGTTCAGGAGAGCACTGGATGGGGAAAGCCATGACTGAGGAGGTTGTGGCATCACCTCTGCCTGTGAGCACTGAAGTTGAGCTGCTACTTAGGAGCTACCAACTGAAGGAAAGTGTTTCTGAATCAGCATGGTCCACCATGGATCCTGTACTGGAGAAGCCCAAAAAATTCTAATTTCTCAGATATGATTCTTTTCCTTGAGCTTCTGGTACACCAAAAAACCCCCCGAAAAGAACCAAACAATACAAAACCAAAATAAATAAAAGCAAAGAGCAGGAACATGGTGAGATTATTGGGGCTGTCCCTTGCAGGGGCAGGAGTTGGACTTGGATGATCCCTGTGGGCCCTTTCCCACTCAGGATAGTCTATGATTCTATGATTGAAAAAAACACTGAACAAAACAACAATGATAACAATAACAGCAAAACAACAACAACAACAAAGAGCCAAAACCCAAACAAAACAAAAAAAAAATCCCAATCCTCCAAGTTTTTGCTTTTTTAATGCTGATCTGGTACAGGAATTATATTTCCAACTTTAAATTCTTTATGATAAGAAGGCTCATTGCTTATTGTCCTACTCAGAGTACAGGTAATGTCTGTTCCTATATGTAATAGTCTTAATCCAGGTGGTCTTCCAGAGATGATCCATTGACTCATGCAACTGACCTTTCTCTAAAAATAAGACTAAATCATGAAAATAAAGAAGATATAAAGTCAGGGTCTGGAAAAATTTCTGAATATTATGAAAAAGTTTACTTTCCTCCCATAGGAATCTAGTACTTAAAATACATCCTACCAGGATGGGAGACATTCAAAAAACTTTCCAATAACAAATCCTTATACATTAACAACAATTACACATCAAGGCAGCTTTAAAATAATTTTTTTCTTTCTTTCAACATTTCTCATCCCAGTAGGAGGGCAAGATTTCTCACTTCAGTCTTAAGCAAACACTGTAAGTATTTGGAGACTCAAATGACTAGATTAGCAGGGATGCCATCATTAACAGCAATGACAGGAAAGTGTCAGGGTTGCAATTTTTTATGTTTTTAATTGGCCTTGCAATTGTATTGTCAAAACATTTACTCAAGGGTGTGATTAATAATAATAGGTGACAGCTCCAATTATCCTCAAACATATTAGAAAATATCAGCACTCAGATGCAATCTTTAGAAGCATATCTTAAGCTGCTTTTACAAGCTTACTGTGACAAGAATAAATAGGGAGATAAAATTTTGAATTAAAATACTTTCTTATTTTAATCAGGATTTGTTTGTTTTTCTCTTTAAGCATCATGGAACCAAAATATTTATATATACATCAATACTTATCTGAGGATCACCAAACATTTTGCCTGCAGTTTTCCTGAGTTCTTTAATTCAGTCCCCGACACGGCCATGACTTTGAGAAGCAAAGTCATCTGATGCTGTGTTAGTCATATACAGCCCCTCAGAGTTTTTGAAGAATAAAAATAAAACCTCCCAACCTCTAAATAAAACCGAGTGAAAACATCAGCTATCTTACACATCTGAGTCACAGGCTTTCCTTTGCAACCAAAAAAACCCAAGCTTTGTGCCTCCGTATGTTTCATTTCCTTCCATCTTTTCTCATGTGGTGCATGGTGGTGCATTTATCTTTTTTCTGTTTGTTGTTTGCAATCAGTTCATGGACCAGTTTCCTCCAAGGGAAGAACAGTTGTGTACAGCCGCAGGAAGAGGCATGTGAGTTTAGTGGCTGTGGGATCAACTTAGGGAAGGGTTTAGGAAACTTTTTGTCTGGCCATTGACAAACCTTTAGCACTATGCAACACAGGACACGTCGTGCAGGTACCAGCGGCCACAATATTCTTTTCAGTGCCTTCAGCTTCACACTGTGGAGCCAGAAACCCTGACCAAGATGACAAAAGAGGAGTGCATCCAGTGTCATAGCAGCTCTACTGAACAAAAAACAATTCCTCATCTTTATCCGGGGCTTTTTCCTGGTTCTTTAAAGTCGATGAAACCATATCTCAAACTTGTCTTCCCTTGAAAATTTTTAAAGGCTTATAGTGACATTATTAAAACATGCTTAGTACTGTTTAAATGTTTTAACTTTTTTAGAACCTTGGTCTTTATCAGATCATTTAAATCAAGGAGCAACATGCGTTTTGAAGTGATAATGACTAAATTGGGAAAAAATCCACAGTTTTTTGGCTCAGAAAAATGAAAACAATTGGTTCCCAGACACCCAGAGTATTCCTCTGACAGGTGTGTTTTCGGCAAGAAGAAGGGCTGTTTTTGATCCATAAATTATTGAAAGGATCTTAGATCCAAGTGCTCCATCCAGGTTATTTTTAATTGGGATGGCTCACGGGGATAGTGACCATGCAAAAGTCATGAGCTTCCATGAAAAAAGACATCTGAAACCTCTTTACTTAAAGGGCCCTTGGGCAGCATTTCACTTAAACACGTATTTATCATTCACTGAGTGACAAGTCATGCTGACATATAGGAGATTCTAAAGATACTGAAAGTGTGCAAGTACTTTTGCCAATTTCAGAGCTGGGTCATTAAAAACATCTCAGGAATGAGCTGTGACTTGAATTGATTTTTTTTTGGGGGGGGGTGTATGCGTGTTGGGTATTTTGTGTGTGTGTGAGTGTGTGTTTTCTGTTTTCTGTGGGTCTTTCCTTTTTCTTTTTTTTTTTTTCTTTTTACATTTAGAATCAGGTAGAGCTTCTCTCATCACAAACCAGTAAGAAATTACAGAAATGAGATTTAATTATACTGTTTAGAATATTATTTTTGACCATAATTCAAAGATTTTAATTTGTTTAATTTGTTGGGTTTTGTCCACAGATGATGTGAGCCCAAGGTGCAAAACCGTTAAAGTTTCCAAAAGAAGAATTATGTATTTCAACAACTGTATCTGGGGACAGTTTACTGTTGAGAAAGAATTTCCCTTTGCTCTCACTTATTACACAGAGTCTTTAATTGAAATCTAAACAATGCCTTGCTCGCTTCAATGTGAAGGAAAGAAAGAAAAAGAGAAACAGAGAAAGAGAGGAAGGAAGGAAAAGGAAGGAAGGAAGGAGGGGGTGTGTATAATGGTGAGGGGTCTGAAAGGATGCTGAGCCCTAAAATACTGCATCTAACATCCTCCTGCTGCTTATTCTGCACTTTGATTATGTGAACATCCTGTTCCTCTTTCTAATCCCACTAAACTGTGAGTCTCATTGATTTCCCATGGCAGCAAAGTCAACACATGCTGCTTAAAGACTTATTCCCTTTTATATATCGTTTTAATTTTGCTGCCAGTCATTTTCATTGACCATTGCTTTTGGATCGTAAGGCTGAAAGAGGCAAAGCATGCAATCTTCTATGTTGTAAATCACTTACTTATTTACTAATCCCCTGCTTTTCTGTCTCATTTTAATTTTTTTTCCCGTTTTTTTCCTCACAAGTGAAAGTTAGCGGGACTTTGAGGATATGGATATGGATGACGCCACCCCCCTCTGTTGGAACAACACAGCTGGCACCCTGCAGTGGCACTGCAGCTCACAGAGCTCCTCATGGTGAGGTCTCACACCTGCTCCACCAACCTACCCCTGGGTGGGAAGAAGCCACCCAGCTGCAGCAGCGTAGCTGTGTCCCAGTCACATAAATCCACTGGGTAAATGTTGTTACCTTGAAGACGTTATGTCAGGAGTTGGATATCTGGAAGATGAGAAACAGCATCAAGATGCAAAAGGTGAAAATGAACTTTTGGATATCACAGAAATTAGGGAGGAAGAATCTAGCTGAGAAGCCTGGGTGAGAATCTATCAGGCAGCTGCATTATCAATCTTATTATATTAAGCGTAAGTGTAAACACTGAAAAATTCATGAAGCAGAATGAAACAGTAAAGCCTAGTTAAAACCCAGAGCTCCAGTTTTGTAGATGCAGTGCTGACAGGATAAAGGGAAAGGAAAGAAGGAGAAGGAGCAAGGGCAGTTTTGCATGCTTTTTCCTTTATGGATTTTCAAAAATAATTTGTGTTCATGAAGCTCACATGCTGTAAAGGGAATCTGTGCATATTGCATAGGGCACATCTCACTGATTCACCCTGGTAGTTCCTCTCTCTCCCTTCTTGGCCCCAGGGAGCATTTCCTTTGGTCAAACTGTTCAAAAGTACAGCCCAGGTTAGTATCAGATGAGGGCTAAACTCACCAAAAGCTAAGAGCAGGAGGAGAGAATTTAGGTATTAGATGAGGGAGTCAGACTTGGCTGGGAACTCTTGGGAATGAGGCCGTGAAAGTGACAATGTGGCCGCTACTAGGAATTGAAGTCCTTTGTTGCAATGGACTTTACTGGACATGTGAAGGCCTTTCAGACTCAGTTCAGAGCTCTCGGCAAAGTTTAGCTGTGTATATGCCAAAATTCCACACTTTGTTCTCTAGCGCATATACTGTAGCTACATGTGATGGGCATCATATGGCTATTACAGTGTGAGGGTTGTTTCATTGGTGGTACCTTGGACATACTCCCCATGAGCCGCTGAGGATGATCCTGCTGCAGGTGAGGATGTGGGGGTTGTGTGTGTGGGCACATCCGTGTGCAAGAAGATTCTACTCCAGTTTCACTCTGTGCATTTTCTGCTGGGATTCAATAGCAAAGGCAGATAAAAACTTCCCACTCTGTGGATGTGCAGACAATACCAGCAAAAAGGAGAGGGATCTGGGCTTTGAATCCATACACACAAAGCAGGCATAGGGCCTTTTAATACTGAGACTTTAAAGAAAGCCTCTGCATACAAAAAGGGTGGGAAGTAAAAAGAGAGAACCAACAAAAGAAGTTGTATGGAATAAGGCAACTCACAGATAGAAATTTACAGAAAACCCAGCGAATAAGCCAGTTGGATATTATACATACAGAGAAAGAGGACAAATGCAAGTTATATTGGAAGTTATTGGTGCCAAAGAAGAGCCAAGTGTTTTGATTATGAAGGCACATCTGAGGTAAAAGGACCTACTACCTGTACTTGCAGTACATGGAAAATTTTCTCGGGTTTGAGTTCAAAGAATCAGACCGTTTCTTCTTTGTGTCCCATTTTCCTTCCTCCAGTTTGGGCTGTTCTTTGCTATTGCCCTTGAGGCCCCAATGGACACAGCACAGCAAGCTGTCCGCTTACTTTAGGTGGAGAGAAGGAAACCTCCGGACGTGTTTTCCGTGCCCTCTCCTCCTGCCCCACTAAACAGGGCTTAACCTAGGCTGTATAAATATGGGAAGAGAGATGCCCTCCTGCCAGGGCTTTGTTTAGGATCCGAGATGCACACTGGAACAGGTTGCCCAGATAGATTTTGGAGCCTTCCTCACGGAAGATATTCAAGAACAGTCTGGATGCAATTCTGTGCCATGCACTCCAGGACAACCCTGCCTGAGCAGGGGCGTTGGACCAGATGACCCACTGTGGTCCCTTCCAAACTGATTCCGTGATTCTGAGAAATATGAGAATGAAGAGATTTGGGGAAATCTAGTCCTCAGGAATCTGTTGAGTCATTCCACCTTCATTCTCCCTATCCTCCATAAATACACAGTGCTCGGAGCAATTTGCTTTCTTCATTCCCCACGGCGCGTTGCCCTCCCCAGCTCTCCTGGCCAAAGCGAACCTTCTACACTCAAATCAGAACACTTTCCTTCTCCCTTAACTTCACTGTTAGAGGATGAGGTAGAGAAGATAGTCCTGCATTCAGGGAAATATAACAGGATTTTTTCCTGGAGACAAAGAATATTTTGTCTTTTTTTTTCTTTTTTTCCCCAAGTAAAGCTGCAGTGCACAAGTTTGGAGTCTGTATTTAAGTTATTTACTGGTGTGAGTGTTGACATGGGATTTATGGCATTTGGTTTCTAATTGCGGGGTTGGAAGATCTATGTGAGACACTGAGGCTTGAAGATCATCTTTCTCATCTGTCCTAGGATGAAAATTTTGGATTGCATGGTGGAGGGGGCTTGTTGAGGCAGTCAATCAATCAATCAAAAGATCAATCAGTCTCAGAGTACCTGTTGGGTAAGGACATTTCTTCTGATCTACACAGAACTAAAGTTGATCCAAAACCACAGGCAACCTCACTTCAAGCCCCAAGAACAAAGTAAAAAAAACCCCAGATGTTCTAAAAACAGAGCAAAGGGCAAAACCAGTAGCTAACTTCTAATGACAGCCATGTAATTTTAACAGTATGTATGTGTGAATAAACTCATACATGGACGTACATGGACATACATGGGCACAGATATGCACAATTGGTTTGATTTATTCCCCTTACAGAACAGAGGATCTCAAAGCCAATGTTAACAACTAGTGAAAAGCTGCCTAAGTCTCTGGAAGAAATCCTGTTAGTTTAAGTCTGACACTGATGCATTTTGATAATTCGATTTTATATGTGGCATGATGAAGAAATGGAACAATTCAGGGGGCTCATCTGACTTTTCCACCAGGTGGACTTGTGCTGCATGGCTAAACTCTAAATCCATCAACATGATGAGAAGTAGCTATAACCTGTACTGACTAAATAAGTAGCAGTTAGGCTTCATTACCTGAACTTAATCTAGACTAAAAAGTCAGCAATACTGGTACCATTTTATTATAAACTGCACATAGGGCTAACCTCAGACATCTATACTAGCTCTGAAAACACTCTGCATATTTTCCAAGTAAAACATGAAATCTATTTACAGGCTATGACATCTTTATTTGCAAATCACCAAGAAATCCACTGATTTCAAGGTTTCAAGTGTGAAATAATCGTCTACTTAACACAGCTGACATTTGTAGACCTTTCTCAGCTTTCATTTGGCTGAGGGATAATGCCATTTTAAAGGGTTAAAGCCCTAATTTGATCTCGTTTGCACTCCTTTGAAATAGTAGGATCTTCTTACCTGATTTTTTTCCCGATTATTGCATTGACTACATGATGTACAATCAGCCTCCAATGACATTGTAGGCAAGAGCACTGCTGTTGTTTTCAGACTTTTTTCAGTCATTTATCTAGAATTTTACAACCCATGTCAATTGTTTGGGTTGTTCAAAGGGAAAGCCACTGACTTTATATCAAGGCATTTTGATAGCTTCACGATGGGACCTTTCATTTTTATTCACATTCTTTAAAGAGATCTTATTGTGGAGAAAGCACATGGTGAGAAAAGTGCGCTATTTAATGCTGAATAATTGCCACACAGTTTTCTACATTTTTACACACTGACCGAGTCCTTGCACAAACCCACACCCTCACGGATAAGCACATTTACACAGTGTTTTCAGACATCTGAACAAATAAATCAGAGACAACTTTTCAGGCTCCCTGGTATTCCTGAGAGGCAGTGGAAATGTGCTCTGCTGGGCCCAGCCATCTCAGGCTGCAAAGATGAATGAATATGGACTCTGATCCAAGCCCCATTCAGCTATGGGGGAGAGTGGACACATCCCTCAACTGCTTCAAGGAACAAAAACATATTCCAATGAACTATGCTCTTTATGAGAGATAGTCAAAATTCTTATACTGTCTTCAAATTTGGACTTAGATTTAGAAATGGAAGAATCCATAATTTTAGCAAGCTCTAGGTTTTTTGATTTAATACTCCTCTGGAATTTTTTCATTTTTACTAACATGAATAATTTTTAAGTAACCTTTCCCTAAGAAATTGCCTTACAGTTCCAAAATCCTTGAGAAGATATATGTTCTGGAAATACTGCCACGGTCTGTCTCCAGGCTCAGGAGTTTTACGGTTTGCACAGCGATATGTGGGGTAATTGATATTTTTCCCAAATGATATGACGAGTCACTGCCCTCCCAGAGATTTCTACATCCGGGCTTGGTAAAGCAACCAACTTAAACTGAAGTCACCAACATCATAACATGCTGCACAATTTTGTTCTTTTTCCTTACATCTGTATAATCTTGAGAGAAAAAAAAAAAAGTTTTATTTGCCCCCTTGTGAGTTATTAAATGTTTTACAGTTCCAAACCCCTCCTTTCCCCTAAAATAAATGTAAGGCATGACTGATATATTATAAAATATTTGGGTTAACATGTTTTGATGCCATTGCAAACAGTAAAAAAGCAAATCCTTCAGTCCTGCCAAACTCCAAGTCATGGTATCAGTTCTGGTTTTACTCAGGCTAGTTCACCAATTATAGGGAGATAATGTGAAAGAAATTACATTGCTACTGGCCCTGGTTTTCCATTAGAGTGCAAATTGCAAACATTCTGATTTAGTAGCAGTTTATATTCACTTTGTAGGGGTGTAAAATTGCAGTCTCGCTGGCTTGGAGGAAGATTAATTCATACCAGTCAAGAATCCGGCCCTTAATGTACTTAGATGTACTTTTGGTAATGAGCAAATTGATTCTGATAATAACAGGATCAACCCAAATCACACAGGAAGCTCTTAAGGCCAAGGCCTTAGTATGATTCAGGAAAAAGATTGGACATTTATGTGAATAATAAGTTTATATGGAGTCAGTCTGTCTGTTAACCTCCACCATGCCAAACCTATCCTACTGTAGATTTTTGAGAGCTTGACCCAACTCTGGTTCCATTAAAAGGAGCTGCTGGTATGGGATATTGAGGAATATGATTTGGGTCCCTTACAATTTCAGCACCATTCCAAGCGGATGAGGTTTACTATGGCATCTTTGAACATGACAAAACTCACCAAGCACAGCTGGTGAGATCACCAGCTCAGACGGTGAATAGCCCCCTCTGTGCCCCAGGCCCCGTTCAGTTTGGGTAATTACATTTTTCCCACTAGATCTGACTGGTGTGTATGAAAGGAATGACGTTTTTCACTCTGGCTGGGTGTTTGTTCCAAGGTGCTGACGTTTCAAGAGGAGCTCAGGGGCTCCCAGTTCCTTCCTGGAGAACTCTACCAGCCACAGGATAGGGTTCCAATTCAGGTGTGACTGGACTGAGCCTAAACTCCGTGGGAAAAAGGCAGAAAAGGGCAATTCTTGCATGTAGTCTGAAGATGCTACTAAACCTGGTGCAATAGAGGTTAACATGCACTCTGTGGGGTCCCCATGGTGTCTGATTTGGTTACTGAATTTTATGCTGGGAAACATTCCAGTCTGTTACTAGCTCAGTGTTTGAGCAGGCATAAATTCCTTGAAAAATCATTTTGATTTTTGCATTTGACAAGTTTCCCTTGTTTATCTGCTATTTTTTCTCTGTTTCCCTCCATATTTTTCTTACAACGATGCCCATCCTTTTATTCCCAACATGCTGACAAGCACCCATGTTTGAGTTCAGACGGAAATCACAACTGGACATGCCAGTCTGCTCTTCCATTTTAACCATGACCTGGGAGAACAAGATTGCAGCAGGACCTTAATTTCCCTTGTTAGAGGTGTAGCATTTGGGGCTGATGATAAAGATATCATAAATGAACCTTACCCAATATATTATCTATCCAGGCAACATAATGGTGGGGATTGTGACAGCAGCAACTATTACAGTGCTGAGGTGATGCGCATTGTGCTTGGTGAGTTCAGCCACAAGGAAGCAGAACCAGGCTTGCACTGAACTTTCCTTCACGCTCACCCAGGGCAGAGACGCAGGCTGCCCGTGGGCCCAAAGGGCTGCGCAGAGCGCACCACCAGTGGGAGATGGGCAGCTGGTCTGGCTCACCGTGGGCTTGAAAACACATGGGCAAGTTATGAACAACTTAGGAATGTGAAAATGACTGCACTGGGTGAAAATACAGGAAGTACTTTCAGGTTGAAAACATGGTAAGAATAGTGAGCTCGTTGCTTAAGGGATCACTCACTGTCACCTCTTTCTGAGGGATCTTCATGAGAGGAAATTGAATGTCTTTCAAAGCAGACACGTGGGATAATTAGTCTCTCTCTTAAGTGACTGTAGGAATGGAAAGCAGTCAGTGATCAGCAGACCACAGCAGGAGTCTGTACAGATTAAGGCACTGAGAAGAAATGCTTCCTGCTAAAATGAATAAGGAATACAAACAGAGAGTACAGCTACTCTGAATTCAAATAGACAACCAGACTCAGTCTTACAAACTGGGTGTGTGGGGTGTGCGTGTGTGTGTGTCTGTCTTTGTTTTCAATTCATGATGGCAGTGACCCAGACTTCAACAGTACCCGGACATAATTTTAGCAAGCAATGTTGTAATCTGCATAGACAGGGTTCTCAAGCTTTTTATTTCATAGGCTGAAAAGCATCTGAATAGCAGCATGAGCAACTTGGCTGAAAGTCTCACAGAGAAGGAAAAATTCATGCACTCGATGAACCAGTTCACAAGGTATGAATCCCTCTCCCTCTTGCTCATGTTTCTCTGTAGAGTTCAGTCGACTCTTACACAGATTCCTGCATTTCCTTTCTGAGACATATCCACAAACTTTTCTGTCAATGATGAGACATGTGGAGCTTTAAAGAATGGATTTTAAGGACTTTGTTTTCTTCAGCTGAATAGATTTAGGGATTTTCCTGAGAACTGGAGAACTGAAACTGCCTCTATCATGTAGATCATGGAGTCCAAACAACTGTCAGTGCCAGACCTGGATATATGATCTGTGCTTGATAAACAGCAGAGTGGAGGGAGTTAATTTCTTCTTCCAGGTTTTCTCTTTGTAATGCATCGGATATAATTTTAAGGTGTGAGGCACGGTGCCAAATTTCTGGAGTTCAAAAGGAAGGAGTCTGAGGTTTTCTTTAATTTGCTCAAGGATGTCTACTTCTAAACTAATAGAAAACAGATATGTGATGGGGTTTATACAGCTCTAATTTGTCTGATTTGCAGACAAAGCAGGATACAGCTGGGACGAAAATGAGCTGCAAGGAATTGTGAATTCCTCAGGGAAGATGCCTAGAGAAGAGCTCATCTTCAGGTGGAGGCAGGTTGCCAAAAACAGCCTTTGGCCTCAAAGATGAAGCAGGAGAGAGTTCCTCTCTCACCAAAGGACTTTGGGATAGGACTTAGACTAGAAACCATTCCCTGTGTTAAGGAAGGCTGACTGTGCTTGTTGAACCATTTCACAGATCCATAGAAAATGGGACTGTTACCAGTCAGTGGTACCCATGGGTAACACTGCTCAAACGACCTTCCCATCACAGTTGTCCCTGCTGAAAGGCCATTTCCCAGCAATTGCTGAATCATCAGCTCCAGTTTACTAGAAAAGCTGTTTGCTTAGCAGAAAGGACCCCGTGTCAATTTAAGTTCATGTCCTGAATGGAGTTTTTATTCCCCCTTGTTTTTCAGTTTCTAAGTAGATAATGTTAAGTCTCACATTTAAATTCTGGTAAAGCGAGAGGTGGAATGGGTGTGAGTGCAGG
Source organism: Grallaria varia (assembly GCA_013396735.1). Lineage (NCBI taxonomy): Eukaryota > Metazoa > Chordata > Aves > Passeriformes > Formicariidae > Grallaria > Grallaria varia. The sequence continues at coordinate 375,639 of VWZG01008875.1, forward strand.
TTTATACACAAGTCTGTATAAGGCAGAACAACCCGCTCTATTATGCCAGCTATATGTTTGACCAAACTGTATCTCATCCAAAGACATTTCTTAGATGCAGGAAATTCCAGAGACTGACTCACAACAACCCTTCACAAGACAGATTTCTCCCCAAACCATGCCTATTCCAACCCAGGACTACATAAATTCACATCATATTCCAAGTGCAGTGTCTATTTCCTTATGACACAAAGGAATGTATCCTTTTTATAGTCAAGCAAGTTAAGGGGAAAATAAAACTTAATTGTTCTAGAGTGTTTTCTGCCTCTGAGGTTCAGTTGCAAGGTCAGGGATAATATAATTAATGTAGGTGGTGGACAGATATGGAAAACTGACAACTCTACGGACTCACTGTTTTAGTGGTCATTAATCAATTTTGTTGATTGTTTACCTCCAAAGTGTCTCTCTCCCAATGAAAGGCTCACTGAGGGCCACTCTTCACTACAAAGGTCTGGTTTAGTATATTTATAGTGGAGAAGTTCTGGTAGCTGACATACAACTTGTGTAGCCAAAATAGTTCTTTTCCTGGTAGCAAAACCACTTCCCTAATTGATATAAGATCTACTGACAAAGGGGCTCTTTTTTTTATAACGGGTTGCATCTGCACAGGGAGTTCTGACATTCACACTGCTCAAAGTTGAATCATCCTGTTTTGACTATGAATGAATGGGACATCTCTCAATGTCAGTGCAGGGGAATCCCACTGGTACTTGTTATGCAGGAAATTTCAACTGTGAAGTTAAAGCATAATTTAAAAAAATTCCTTTATTTGGGTGGAAATGTAGTGACTCCCTCTTTCATTATTTTCTCATCCCCTTAAGGTATGTTTAGTGACCAGTGAAATGAATTTCATTATCTCAGCCTTTTGCTTCTTTTTGTTTGAACCAGTACACCAGTACGGTGCTGGTGGTGTCCTTTGGCCCAAGGCTGACATCACCTACTGATTGGTTCTGGTCTACTCTGTGCTGCCTGTGCAAGTCTCCTCGTGAGCATAAAAAGGTAATTCTGCTCCTAAATTTGAGGCAATTAAGGAATAATACTGTTTGGTGGATCCCGCTCATATGGCTCACTATTTCCATTGACACCCATGATTCTATTTTCACAGAATCACAGAAGATTCTGAGAATTCAGGTCTCAGGATTTTTCCAGCCACACAGAAGTTCAAAGAAATTCTCCATGATTTATGTCTCCCTCTATTAATCCTACCAGTGTAAAATTCACAGGTGAATGGTGACAGAATGGCTGAAGCAGAATCATGTCTAGGTCCAAATTGGAGGTCATGCCTTGGCTTGGACTTGAACCAAGCCCCGTTCTAGCTGGCCAGTTCTAAGAAGGGTCTTTTGTCTGGTGAGACTAAAGATGGCCAGCTGGGATGTTTCTGTCGCTGACTACAGATGTTGTTTCTTAATCACTGTGGAAGAACAAAACTCATGTAAACTTTAAGTCATGGGCACTGAGGCAGCCAAGGAGACAGCTTTTACTGACCTGGTTGGACTGCCAAGGTAGTGGAGCAGCTGGGAACAGAGCCAAGCTCTGCTGAGTCAGAGCCCAAAACGTGCTCCTTTCCTCTGCCTGTCTTAACACTTGTAAATGTCACAACAGCTGCTGGACGAGGCACCTTATGCAGAGAACAAGTTAATTATATGTAGCCAATGAAGAGGTGTTAGAGATGATGTTTGTCCTTCATGTTTTATAATGTTCATATCACAGTTAATTTGGGACGTTATTTCTATTTTAAAACCTTAGTATTGTAGCTGTATAACACCAGGGCTACGCTTTCTGCAGGTGTAGCACAAGGACTCCAGGATATTTATACCTACAGTATGTTGAAGCAGTGGAGTACATTAAATTTCAACTCAGTGGAGATTTATTGTGTTAGAATGAACATTGCCTACAGTACCATAACTCACAGAGATATGAGGAAACATGCTACTGGTACAAGAATTTGCATTTCATAGTTTAAGTTTATAACAGATATAGCAGGTGGCTTAATCTGGAGGCTTAGCTGTGTGACTCTGCTGAAGGTTTCTTTTGCTTAGGACAGATAGTCCCTGGATTGTGGAATAGCAGATTCAAGCTGGTGATGTTTGACAGTAAAGAAATGTAAACAGTTCAACTATTTTCTCAGTAAATATTTACTGGAATACAAAACTCAAAGGTTTTTTTTGTTCATGCTCATTTATATTTTCTTTCTAGTAAATGACTGTGAGGTGAGAACTTGTGAAAACATTAAATAAATTAATTTTAAACAAACGTCAAATTATACAAATGTACACCTTACTTTTGGAATACAAGAAATAGAAGCCTAGAAAGGATATTTGTAGACCCAGAGAATGGTGAAAATTCCATGCAATTTGTACACAAAGCAAATCTCTATCAAATGATGCAGTTTATTAAGATTAAGAAAGCAAAGTAAATATTTCTTCCTCTTCAGTCACAAGATGCATAAAAACAACTTCCCTCTGTCTTAAGGCATTACTCTCTTCTTGAATCTTTAAAGTAGGAAAAGACAAAGTAAGGAAAAATAGGCCTCTGAGAGCCAAGAAAATGTCCATGACTTCTACATAAAGATTAAATGAGTTTTCTTTTTCTTCCCAGAAACAGGAGTCATCCACCATTTCTGTGCCACGGCCATCTCTGTCTGGATCCCCAGCATCAGGAAAACATTGTCCTTCATATTTCTATTGCTGATGTCATGGAACAGCTCCCATGGACTGAAAAGGAGCTGGGGTTTAGGCTTTTTCAATGATCAATATGTGGATTTAGAAGGAAAAGGCACCAGTTTGTTGGAAAGTCCTCATCCCCTTCCTCCTTGCCAGCCTCTGCTGCTCAGAACAGTAAAATAGAGTTACAAACTTAGAGTAAGATTGAAAAAGCGAAAAAAATATGATCCCAGCAGGCGAAATACTGCTGACATTTTTAATAATAATGAAACATAAGACCACAGTAGGGCAAGACTGGAATTCATTTTGCATGTCAAAGAATTGGTTGCATTTAATTTGTTTGGGATATTTTACTAGGCTTCTATTTCTTACCGAGTAAGTTCAAGGTTATGAAAAGTTTTGCTAGGACTAAGAGCTCATAAGGCTTTGAGATGAGAGAGAATAAAGCCGAGGAAGGTCTTCCAACTCAGTTTTGATTGATGAAGTCTTTTGTGAAAAATCCTCTTTTTCCTTTTCAGTTTTGCTTTGAATTCATATTTCAGAAACTAAGATGGAGCAGTATGAAAAATGATACTGCAACAGCTATTCTTTTTTAGAGAGTCCTAGCTCACCTTTATTCCAGACTTGTTGAATTTGTCTAAATGGTTCCCAAATGCTACAGCAGGAATTAAATGTCCACAGTCCTGAGCTGACTTTGACTTTACTTCTTGCTTAATTATTGCCTTATAAGCTTTAAGCCACCTGATTTAGGTCAAATTTGTAAAAGAGCAGCTTCATTTGGGCTTCCGATATGAAAAATCAGTAACGGGGGAACTTCAAAAGCTTCTGAAAGACCATGATAAGCCTCTGAATTATGGGAGGTTTATTAAGGATTTTCATGTGGGTTCTCATGATATGTCCATGCACTGGAAGCACAGGAATAAACGAGCCCTGGGGAAGGGCACACCGAGCAATCTCCAGGCACAGCATTCCCTTTCCCTGTGTGGTCCAGATGTCTTGATGCGGCTCAGGCTGGCTCTCAGCCCCAAAGGTGTGGGGTGCCTGGAGGGGAACTGCCATGGGTGGGTGTATGAGGTATCACAGTTTTGGCCCTCTGTGCCTCCTGGATCTGCATTTTCTCCACTAGATGTCTGTGTGTCCTCCAGCTGCAACTGAGAAAGGCTTGACAAGAAACATTCCCCTCTCAGTTTTGAAGGAAAACATCAGTTCAGCAACACTGTTCCCTCTTTTGGGTGCAATTTCACACTGAGATTCAGGAGTGGTGTGGTTAAAACCACCTCTCTGCCTTCCAGAATGTTTCCTTGTCATGTTTTTAAAGGAAAAGAAACAAAAAGTATTTCCCTCTTTCCCCAGCGCCTCAAACCTTCACAGTAACTGAATGACAACTGCCTCAGCTTTTACATGGAAAAAAAACCCAGAACACATCATTTCAATTTTTCAAAGTGCAAAGAGAAATTTCATAGTGGAAACTTTCAATCCATGTGTTTTATATGACCCAGTATTCCTCCATCCCCATTTTTTTTCAGTTTGTGGAAAATAAAAAGGAACCAAAACAACCAACCTTCTGTTTTTCTGAAGATATGCAAAGACCAAAATAAACAAGAACTAAAATCAGAATAGTTTGACTATTCTGCCAAAACAGTCACATTGAAATACGTTTCCCCTCGGATGAGGTTTATAGGACTATCTGCCATTAAAGACAGCCCTGTCCGGGAAAGGTAGGATGGGGTAGCGTGAAGGTTAGCCATGACATAACCCATGGAGGATACTTTGCTTCTCTTTGGCTGTTGCTCATTGCTCCCTGGAAAAGCAGAGGGGTCAACCACAGCTCGTGGGAGTGGGAGCATCCTCAGGCTGCTCCGGAGCTGCACAGCCGGCCCTGCACAGCATCCTCATGGACTAGAGACATTCAAATGGCGAGTTCAGACTCTTAGTTTTTGTAACTCATGTTTAGTCAGGGTGCATTCAGCAGAAATTGATGAAGGTTTTATTTTCAAATGAGACAGGAGTGCAAAATTTACACTGTTATAACTCCACAAACATTAATCAAGGAGCGAATTCATCTTCTGACTCTTTTTGTATGTCTAATCTAGGAAGAAAATAACTGCAGTGAGGTTTGATGATTTGTAAACATCTGTCTGTTCATTTAAATTGCATCCACACAACACATACAGAAATGTTATGAAATGTTATATATATTCTTTTTTTTTTTTTTTTTAATTTAAAAACACTTATTGTGTTGTGATTTTTAAAAAAGAATAAATAACCAATTTCATGAAAACCGTGAGGGGGAAAAATCAGTGAACTGCAAAGTGCAATAAATCTTTTCTCCCAAGAAGTTCACCTGTCTCAACTGCTCTCTTATGTTGGCTGCATTACTAGGTGTAACTACAGGGTAACAAAGTTATTTCATAGGCTTTTTTATAAATCAGAACCGAATATGACCCATTAGCTAAATGAAAAAGATATTGACATTTCCTTTATGACAGAGAGAAAGAATGTGAAAAATATAGTACATGATAGAGGTAATTTTTATCCAAAGGTCAGAAATGCAGCTACTGAAATTCTCAGCTACTGAAACTTCTGAAGACATACAACTATAATACTGTCTATTTGGGAAGGGAGTATTTTGGAAAATTAATTCTTAAAGTGTGAGTGATGGTGGAAGAGATTTTCTGGTTTTCCCAAAGAGCTGAGTGATTAATGAAACAAAATTAATCTCCTGTTAATCAGTGTGAGTCCTAAAAAGAGATAGACCCAATTAACTCACAACTCATTTTAAGTGGTGAAAATCTGTAGAGTTGTTAGACTGAGAGTAGGTATTTAAAAGAGAGAATTAATCTCTGCTCAAATCATTGGAAGTTTTGTCTTATCAAAGGCAAGAAGGACATTTTAATGTTAAGCGAGTAATGAAGACACACATACCCACAAGATCGAGAGATGGAAATATTTGCAGAAAATAATAGCAAGTGGTTTTGAATAATGAATGCATTGAAGAAACTAACAATCCTTAATGGAACTAAAATTTCATCCATGGCATTCATGGGCAAATCGGTGACACCAATACGTGGAGTTCAACTGATGTTATTCAAATTTATTAGACACAGTATTCTTCATATCTTTTAGGCAAGATGTTTAAAAAACAATGATTGAAGATATAAGTAAAAAAAAATAAATAAAAAAATCCAAACCCCTGTATAATTCTCACACTCTCCTAATTTTATTAGGATTTGATCAAAGGGAATCATAACTAAACCAGTAGAAGAAAATCAATTAAATTAAGAAAACTGAGCAGACAATAAGGTGCAGCTTGGTTTTCAGCTGTCGATTGGAAATGGCAGTGAAAGACAAATGCCGAACAGTGCTGTATGTCACTAAACAGAACGGAACCAACAGGTATATTTTGATGTTCACACATGATTTTTTAACACATAATTTTTGTTTAAGCTGAATCTTTGGTAATGGCTTCTTACTACAGTCTGAAAACACAAATAAACCCTTCCCAGATGCTTTCTGTCCCCCTATCCAAAATCCCATACTAGGGGATCACAGCTTAGTCCCAGTGCAAGTCCAGCCTGTGGGATCCACTCAGCAGGCAGACACAACTTGTGTTTGGACGGAGAGAAACATCGTGGCCTCCCCTGGGAGATGCACAGGGCAGCCCTCACACCACGCCATGCCATCGTTTGGTAAGAGTCAGAACCAGTTTCTAATATCAGAACTGTTGCAGGGAACCAAAGGATTTGCTTCTGGGCTTACCAGCGATGGGTGGAGGTGAATTACTCCTTGGTGGTCGGTTGGAGAGCGGCAGCAGCCTTTGGCCCCCTTGGACCCACACGGACAAACAGAAGGCAGAAGCAGCGACTACACTTGCAAAGAGACACACGGGTACTCAGTGCTGCAAAGAGAGCACAGCTTCACCGAGGGGAAGGAAAATCATTAGCGGAACCACTTGAAGAGAAAGGAATAGAAAGACGAAGGAGAAGGAAAATTGAGAGCTTTTTTAATTTTAGGAATCGACAAATCAGGAGAAACAATGACTTTGGCTAAAACCTGATTCTAGTTTAATGTGCAAGAGAGGCAGTTAATTTTTTTTCCAAGTAATTTATAGTTAACATTGAAAAAGGGAAACAGATGGTGATCAATAACCCTGGGAAATTGTGATGTGCAGATAAAAAATAACAGGAGGCTACAAATATTAGAGAAAAATCCATGCTGGTAAGTCATAGAGACTTCCATCTTGTCAGTTATATTAGGAACCAAAATCCCTGCAAAAGATAATACTCTTATTGGTAGAGAGAGATAATGAAACACTTTTTGGTGCGGAGAAAGCCACATTTTTTTATAGACTACTTTTGTCCAGTAGCAGAAAAATACAGGTGATGAACTTATCACACAAAGATGAAGAACTTTTCATTCCATGAATAAAAGGAGGATGTTAGGTAATTTCTTGTGAAGAATATTTTCTGTCTGATAGCAGAGTCTAAGAGTTAAAAAAAAAAATTATAGCAGAGGAGCATCTGTCTGCCTGATCTTAGTGTGTAATTAACTTTAGCTGGCTAGGGAAGCTGCAGAAGGGAAAGACAGTGCTAATGTTGAACGGATATTAAAAAAAACCAAACCAAACCAAAAATCCCAAATGTGGTGAACTGGTAGCCAAAATGAAATAGCAGCTGAAGTTATTGGTCTGCTCAGCTAAGCTCATATGGCTCCCAGGTACACTGGTGGAAGGGCTGTGCTAGGGTTTCAGGCAATAAATACCGAAAGGACAGGAATATAATTGCCCGCAATTAAAGTAGATTTCTGCTAAATTTGAGGGTGTTAAAGATTGTATGACAGGTAGTCAGTATGCAGTGAAAGATTTAGGGAATAAAATCTAACATTTTCTTTTTGAGTGGCATAAACATAAATACTTGCAAGAGGATGAGAAGTCTGATAACAAAGAGGCCCCTTCATTACCACTGACAAAGTTTAAGCAACAACCAACACTGGAAAGTTTAAAGAAAAATTTAGAGAATGCAAAGCATGTTTTATTTAGGCAAGACAGTTACTGAAAGCTTTGATGAGTGCATCAGCAGCTCCATTTGGAAATCTGCAGTGAACTGTTTTCTAAAAAAGATCAGAAAAGTTTGCGTGCTGCATGAATTTGGGCAAGATTCTGCTCATGTGCTCGTGTTTGTGGGTAGGTGGAAATTTTGTTGTGCTTTTTATAAACTGCATTTACAAAAAGAAAAAAAAAAAAGGATATTAAGAACCTTTTTGCCTGGAGAAGAGAAGCACCACAAGAAGCGAAGGCTAAAGCCGAATTAAGACCCAAAAAAAGCTTTTCAGAACACATGGTAATGGTGATTAACTACCGGAACAAAGTACAAGAAAAGGGATAGAGACAAAGTCTCTTCAGATTTTACAGCAAAGTCTGAAAGCATTTAGAGCAGACAAGCTTTAATCTAGGACAAAGAATGCTTTAGTCAAATACTAGTTATTGGACTCAGGGCTAGATAATTGGGTGGCCTGAAATATTTCAATAAGAAAACAGATATTTCTTTTGATCTTGCTCTTTTAAATCTGTGAGTTGGATTCTACATGACTCTTGTTGCAAGAGGTTCACCTGCTTATTGCTCTATTGAAAACAGTAAGACATTTGATTCCAAATTAATTTCCAGTCAAGAGCTGGTTTTATTTTGAAAAACTTTATAAAATAAAAGTGTTTAGGAACTTGGTTTTTCTAGAATTTATTAGATCTCCACTTAATGCCTAACTTTTAGCTTCAACCAAGCTGACTGTAAACTTCTTCATTAGCCCTTCTTATGCTATCTTCTGGCTGGTAAAAAATGTCTTTATTATGCAGAAATACTCCTTGTGCTTCTCTGGAATTATTTTGTCCCTTTTTACACTTCCTTTTTTCACAATTTCAGTGCATGTTAATGGGCATCTAAGTTACAAAATAGGACTTCTCAATGGGAGCAGGCATTTTGCCAGAGTATAGGTAATAAAAATCATTTCAGTGGATGCAGACTAGCTTTGAAGGCAAGGTGAAGGATGTAGATTGATTCCTGTATTGAAAGCTTTGCACCATGGGGGAATTTCCTATTGTTTAGCAAAAAGCAGGAACACGGTTTTGAAATGAGTTAATTCCATCCCCACTGAGAGATGCAGCAGGGCTTCTATGCAAGTGAAGGGAGCAATGCTGAGGCAGGACACTTCACACCTTTATACTCCAACCTAAAACATTGTCCCCTATTTTCCACTTGCTTGGTGTGTAGTGTTCTCATTTCCACCAACAAAGTGTGCAGTGTAGGTACAAACAACATTCGGTCAAATTTTTCCACTTTTTTATATCAGCTGTAGCATCTGGCAGCCTATTTATATTAGTTTTACATAACACAAATTAGTGTGTTTATGCAATAGAAACTGCAGAGGTGCTTCCACTATGCCTTTATTTATCCTTCAAAAAAATCTTAGTTTTCTTCTTCATATTATGAAGGTATTCTGAATTTTGCCCTCCTTATGTTTTGCTATAGAAAATGCACAACATAGCGGTTTCTATTATCTGTTGGTTTACAACAAGATGATTGACTGCATCCCACACTCAATACTGCGAATATTCAGAGAAAGCTCATCTTATCTCTCATGACATCACATCACCTCCACTGCTTTTAGTAGAACCAGAATTACCATGACCTAGTCCTTTTCTTGGAACTAGGTGCCCTGTGGCCTCATATATTTGGTGCATTTACAGTTGTAATGTTTCTACCTTCCAGATATTTAGTATATATTTAAAAGATAATGAGGCAAAACAATTGCGTGCAATGTGTTATCATGAAGTAGCTCCCTTGCTCTCATGGCCCACCCATCAGCTTGCTGTAAACCTGATCAGTTCTTTAAGAATGATGAATAGTGCTAAAATTTGCCATATTCCTTTCTGCCAGATGCTCTGAAAAGCCTGTTAAAAGTCTATAAAACAAGCAAAATAAGTTCAGTTACGCTCTGCACTTTCTGAGCACTGCTGCTAGCACAAAAAATTGATTGATTGCGCTTTGTGCCGGTCTAAATCTAGCCTGTTCACCTGCAAAACACTGCTCTCTTGTACTTTTTTGTTATCCTCAGCAACATCCACACAAAAACCCGTGAATGTTTTTCCCTGGTACAGGGATTTCTCTGTAAGTCTAGTACTTTCCTGCCTCTTTTCTCCTCTGAGGGCTAATCTCATTAAAAGGTTCCCTCCTGGCCTTAGTGGCATGTCCCCCCAGCTGCTCACCAGGGTCCTGCTGCTCACCAGGGTCCTGCTGCTCACCAGGGTCCTGCTGCTCACCAGGGTCCTGCTGCTCACCAGGGTCCCGCTGCTCACCAGGGTCCCGCTGCTCACCAGGGTCCCGCTGCTCACCAGGGTCCCGCTGCTCCTCCGCCGCTTCCCCACGGAAAGCCGAAACGTGTCACGTCCCTCCTCGCACAGGGCTGGCCACGGAGGGACACGGTGGCTTGAGGGCTCCCTCCGTGTTGACCGGGACCTCTCGCCGGCTGCATCAGTGCACAGCACTCAGGGCACTGATGTGGGGAAATGCAAGGGCAGAGCTTAGAGCAGAGGTACAGCGTGGGCTTGGGGAAGCTGAAGTCTTGCTGTGGTGGTTGGTAGAAAAACAAAGCAACAAAGTTGCTGTGATACTTTTGTTTGTTTGTTTTTGGTTTTGGTTTTTTTTTTTTTTTTTTTCCAGGAAGGAATGTAAGGAATATATTTTTCCCAGCTATAATTACTGGGCCCCTCAGTTCAGGAAAGATATTGAGGTGCTGGAGCAGGTCCAGAGAAGAGCAACGAGGCTGGTGAAGGGACTAGAACACAAGTCCTATGGGGAGAGGCTGAGGGAGCTGGGGTTGTTTAGTCTGGAGAAGAGGAGGCTTAGAGGTGACCTCATCACTCTCTATAACTACCTGAAGGAAGGTTATAGCCAGGTGGGGGTTGGTCTCTTCTCCCAGGCAGTCAGCAATAGGACAAGGGGGCACGGGCTTAAGCTCTGCCAGGGGAAATTTAGGTTGGATATTAGAAAGAAATTCATTACAGAGAGAGTAATCAGGCATTGGAATGGCCTGCCCAGAGAGGTGGTAGATTCACCGTCCCTGGAGGTTTTTAAACTGAGATTGGACGTGGCACTGAGTGCCATGATCTAGTAAACTGGCTGGATTTGGACCAAGGGTTGGACTTGATGTTCTCAGAGGTCTTTTCCAACCCAATTGATTCTATGATTCTATGATTCTATACAACAATTAAGGCTTATATTCATATTGAAGATTTTGAGGACAAACGATTTTCATGTAATACAGAATTATTAAACCCAAAAGTGGTCTGGACTAATATGAAGTTAGTGGCAAACCAAAGGGGAATCCTACTACAAATGTGTAGACTTTATGGAGACAAACCCTTTGCATCACTGCTGAGAGAGGACTGAATATTCAAGATACCTGGAAGAAAAGTGAAAGAGAGATTATGGTACAGTTGGAGTGCTAGCCACCAGCCAGAATAAGAAAGGCAAACTGAAGCACAACAGTCAAATTTCTAGCGAATGAAAAGAATGGGCGCTGGTAGATAAGGAAAGGAGGAATCCAGTAATAATAGGCAATTGAACATAGTAAAGACAAAGGAGAGGATTGAATTAGGGTAAGAAACGTAAGGCAGTAGGAGAACACAAAAATAAATTTAAATTAGTCTGTAAGTGAGCTGTTGATGGTGAAAAAGTGCAGAGAAACAGCTGAGTCTCAGTAAACAAAGCTGCAGGTTTGGTGACAGGAAGGTTATTCTGAAGAGCTTGTGAGGGCCTGAGCAGTCCTAGGGAAGCAGAGGAGAGCAATGTCCCAGGTGCAGGAGAGTAAAATTAAAGATTTCAAAGGTAATAAACAGCCTTTGGAAAAGGGAAATGGTGGCAGAGATTACAAAGAGCCACAGAGCTTCTGCAAGCAGACAGTGAGCATATGGTGAAGGCATAAACAAGCTACTGAGCAAGACTAACCAACATGAGGAAGCAGTGCTTCCAAGAGGCAGGCCATGTTCCCTGGAGCAGAAAAACCCCTGAGGGGGTTTTGCGTGTCTGGGAAAATGTCTGGCATGTGCCTGGCTGTGCAAATAGTCATTCAGCCAAATCACAGAGTTACAGAGTACTTTGGGTTGGGAGGGACCTTTAAAGGTTGTTGAGTCCAATCCCCTGATTGCAGAACATCCACTAGGTCAGGCTCAGAGCACTGTCCAACCTGACCTTGAACTCTTCCAGGGATGGCGAAAAATACCCAGTGCTTTTCTCGAGAAGTGTTCCCGGTGTAGGATGAAAGGCAGTTTTGCACTGCCCCGCTCTCTGTTGTGGCTGTACTGCTGCATGCAGCTCAAATACAGCTGCTGGTGGGTGACTGGGTGTTTTCACCCTGGTTACCACAGCCAAACCCATTTCTCTGGGCGCTCCCGATGCTGCAGGCAACTGGTGATGGTTGTTTTTCCATAGCCTCATCCCAAGTGGTCAGAAGCTGCTGGTGGTTGTTGGGGGATGAGCGCCTTTGTGGAGGGGAAACATCAATGACCCCAGGACACAAGTACACCTGCCCTGAAGAGGTGACTTTGCTTTAGGGATGGGATTGAGAATTGGCCTCAGGCAGAGCTTAATTAGTCCTTAACAGGGATCCAGGCTGTCAGTGCAGGTTCTCTTTAAAGACTGTGAATAAGAACAGCACAAAATGCCTTACAATCCCTGTTGATAGCAATCACTGTCCCTCCCAGTGCTCACAACTGTGCCCTCGCACATCTGTAACAGTGCCAGGGTTGACCCTGCTTTCAAATAGTCCATGGAGAGTTACTCTTTTCAGCAAGGGAATGTTATGGCACAGTTTCATTCCCCTTTCACAGCCTGAGCGAAGCCAAAGGGTGGTGAACTGCTTCCCCAAGGGGTCGTGCAGCCTTCTCAAGACAGGAGGTAAAACTCTGACACTTCAGCATGTGTTTTAATAAACAACAGAAGACCACGGTGTCAGTTGTGATGGGATGGGCACCTTATCAGTGGTTTGAATGTAGTTGGTCATCAGTTAGAAAAGCAAAATCTGTACAGCAGAGTTCAGCGAACCTTCCCTTTATCTTCATCTGTCTCTGTCGCTTGCACAAAAATGCAAAAACCATAAAATAGTAAATTATTTTGTTTGTACAAATCTGATTGTAATTCTCTACTCTCATTTCCATCAGTGTTCCCATGAATTCAAAATTTTTCAAGAAGTTACATGCAGCAGTCACTAGGCACATTTTCACACTGTTAGTTAAGCAGACGCTTGAGTTCTGTCAGGATCAATTTATACATTAAGCCTTTGGCAAAATTTTTGCTCCAAATGGGAAATGCTCTGAAGTCCAAGGTTTTAAGGTCAAAAGTACTCCTGCTTATAGCTGAGCTCACTCCTCCAGTGGTTTTGACCTGTTGAGAAATGGGGGATGAGAGGCGTCACATGAGTTCTTCGGGGCTCCCATGCCTTTCACAATGCCACCCCCAAGGCAGCCCCTTGGTGGACAGTGCCTCTGGGGGCTTTGCAAGGTGTTTTGTTCCCAGTACTCCCAGGTAACTCTCCTAAAACTAGTTTTATGCAATAGCCTTATCCCAGATACCCAGTGAGACTCAGTTGTTTTTTAACTAAACAGTCCATTTGGCACAAAGTCTCTGTCTGCATCTGAAGTTATAAAAGAAATTATAACAACTATACTGATTATAGAAAGATAATAATAAATATATAATTATAGCTACAATAGATAATATATAATATATAGATGTAATAAAAAATGACAATAATAATAAATGGTGGTAACATTCCCTCTTTCACCTCAGACACGCCATTCACCACTGAGCTGCATTCTGCTCCAAAAACCACAGCTATCTCTTCATCTCTCAACAATGGGTACTTGCTGACAGGTAAAAGGATTTTGGTTTGATCGAGATGGTGTGAGGTGTACAGCACAGAGAAGAAATCATAGACTGATAACTGAACAAAGACATTGTAAAAAGAAAAAAAGCTGGGCAATTATCCAGGATAAATATGTCACAAGTGTGCCAAAGCAGAAGGATGTAAGCACACCATAAAAGTTCCATCTAATTAGAACTTCAACCTCTCATTTCTGGTGCTACAATAACCTTGAATAAGAATCAAATGGATAAAGGAATGGATCCTTAGTGCTTGTGATGAGTGACCAGTGTTGCAGAAAGCCTCTATCTAGATCAAAATGACATTATGATTTGTGTTCTCTTTTTGACGGAGTCCTCAGTAAATTTTAATTAAATGCAGGAAAACAAACCCTTCCTTCTGTCTCAGGCCATGGACTTGTCCCCATGACTGTGAGGATGGCAGAATTACTTCCAGTGCAACATTTTTTCTGGACATGGGTTGAGGTTGGGCAGTTTCTTTACATATTTTTGTAGGTAAGGAGTTCTAAACAGAAAAAAGATTGCTTTGCTTTTCTCAGGGACTTGGACATGGAATTAATGCCTAATCACACTTAGCAATTTGATTCTCCTCAAAATCAGTCTCCTGCTAATGGATGAAGACTTAATCCATCAGTCATTTTGGATCACTTTACATTCACATTTAAAGAAAAAATTTAAAATAGTGATTACCTGATAAAAGACACTTCTCAGTGCTACAAGAAGATATCCATCAAAGAAAATGCTATAAAATTGTCACTTCTAGATTATTTTTTCTATACATAGCCAGCACCAAATTCCGGGGTTGTTCATATCTTATATCCCTGGGTTTTTTTCTAAGATGGAATGATCAGACAGACCACGCTGCAAAGTTGGAAGTTGGATCTGAAATCTTTGGAGGAATATTAGAACTGATATTCTGCTTCCAGCCTTAATCAACATCCTCAAAGATTCAGCAGATAGCATGAAACTAGGGCTGGTATCTGCATCTTTCAGGAGCCTGTCCCAGTTCTGGCCTCTGTCTGCTGTGAGCATTCTTAAAAGATACATCAAACAGCACAACAGGAGTTCAAACATCTTTGCTTGTAACCACAATGAATCTGAAATGTACCGATAAAAGATTTATTAATGTCATGCGAGGTGGAGTGTCCTCCTGTTAGCAGGGACCTTTTGAATCCCTGTGTGAGCAGGCCATCAAAGAGAAATCAGCATGGTAATAGGAATAGCATTCTTAACCTAATTGCAATGGAGGTTAAGTCGTATCTGAGTAGAGTCTTGGATAATGACAATGACACAAATAAAGCAGCAGTAATTGAAGGCACACCTGCCTTTCTGCTGTTGTGGGGAACTGGGATATGTGGCTCAGGCTGAGACAGATGTTGGTACCTCCCTGGAATTTTCAGCTACAGGGACTTCTAGCCAAGAATTGTGGAGAAAACAACTTCCCCTGTGGCGAGACAAACCTCATAGTTTGTGCCTGTGGAGATGTTAGTACAGGAACAGTAAAAATTACAGCTCAGAATATGTATTGTGATACTTTTCTAGCATGCAGAAACCCACAGCTAAACCTAGAGACTTTTATCTAAGTCTTGATCATGCTGTCCTTTCTGACACTGGAAGATATTTTGGGGAGTAGGGGGTTGGGGATACTCACTAAAAGTAATGAAAACCATGTACAGGACAGTCCGCTGCGTCTGAGGAAATATCCTACGGTTTTGATCCATCACTGCAGAATTTCTACAGGCTCAACCTGGTGATTTTTGCATCTCTCTAATACATGGACCTCATTTCACTTACCAGGCTGAAATTGATTTCTCTTCTTATTTCTAAGTCTGAAATAGAAGTTAGTGGCATTGCCTAGCGTTTAGCAGAGTGAAATACTTTGAAGTGTCTAACAATACTTTGTTCTGGCTAAAAGTGTTCTGACCTTGCACCTCAGTTTTTGAGGCCTTTTTTTCCAAGCCCTTTGAAAGATGCAATTTTGCTCAACACATTTTGTTTAGAGTGGCTAACTCATGTACAGTAACTGTACCATCATTCCCAGACATCATTTACTTTCTGCCCTTTGTTCTGTAGCGTGAGTCATGTCCATGGCCCAGCATCTGACCCTTTTTTGCCTGGTATTGCCTCCACTTTGATTTATTGTTACATTTTGAGGAACATGTCTTCTCACTGTCTCCCAAGTTCTCACTTTCTCCTCAGCTCTTCTGGATTTCTCCTCCTGTTTTGGAGGATCGTTGCAGTGACCCATTGGGCTTATCGAGATGCTGGTGGCAAAGTCATTTTGTTGGAATTCAAACCTTTTCTCCAAACTCCTGTCAGTCACTATGGCCAAAACACTTTATATAGGCCATTGATGCATTGATTTTACTATCTTTGAAGCTGACCTTACACGTGTTTTGCCTTTTCTGCACTCAGCTCTGATAGGCCAACATCCAGACACTTCTGCCTGCTAGTATTAGACACTGAAAATGCTACATTAAGTTTTTGGTTCTGAATGTAAACTTCAGCTGATAAAGTCTCTGGAAGTCGAGTGCTATTAGGCTATAAATGAAAGCTCATCACATGCTGACATTCATTTCTCTTGGAAGTCAGATTGGCATGGTAACACAGCAGGTGCTCTTGTTTTGGAGGCAAAGAAATCTAAGAAACACAGAAGTAAAAATTAAAAACGCATGTATAGGAAATTAACAGCAACTACAACAACAAAAAGGAGAAGCAGTCAGGCATAAATTTTTTGGAGTGCTGTTTGGTTAATCCCAGTTTAAAAAAAAATAAATCATCAGTTATTATTTTTACGTGGTAGAAAAATGCTCTGGGATGAATATTTACCGCAGAACGCTGCAGACACTCACTATCCAGTCGCCCACCCTGTTGTTCAAATAAATTCTGTTTAAGGTAAAAGAAATACACAATAAATAGATTGCTCCTTACACTGGACAGGAATAAATAAATTCATCCTTCATCCCTGATGGCATGGAGAGTTGGATGACACAAAGATCCTCCACCCAGACGCTGTAGCTAGAAATGGTCCCAAGTGTACATCAGCCTTACAAGGCTGTTGTTAGGCTGTTGCCAACAGGGCTGACACAGGTCCTGGTATAAAGAATTTGCAAGGTCCTTCTTTAGTTCCTGTCTAACACCTTGTCCTTGCATTTTTCCAGTTTTTTGCACCTGGTGTCTTGGAGCTCATCCAACCGACATTCCAGATACTTGCACGTAAAAGGTGTGCCAGTCGGTGGATAAAACAAGGAACGGATGACATGGCTGGAGAGTGGCTGTGCACAAACATACAGCAGGATGGGCTGTGAGTGTACCTGCACCTGTTGACTCTAATGGGGGAGAATGTGCCTACCAGCTGTGCCCGTTTGGAAAAACACTAATTACGTACAGCGATCCTACCTGGGAACTTCACTTCCTTGGCTCGGACTGCCCCCATATGGGGTATTACGACCACCAACAGCTCCCTCTAACCAATAGGAACTTGGAAACAGCTAGAATTGCTGTAAATCCACACAATGATGCTTGCTTTGTTCTCTTTTTCACTTAATTTGCATAATCCAGTTTAATTGCCTGCTGTGACATGTCTGAATCTTGGATGGCAAAATTCTCTGGCATGGCTGCATTATTTGCTTCTTGAGTGAGGTTTTCCAAGCGCCCTAGGAATTTTGACTTAACATGGCTGCCTTTCAAGTTAGTTAATCATTTATCTTTCCACTTGCTGACGTCTTTTCGCATCACTAACAGCGATATATTTAGAAAATCTTACATTTCACAGCCTCTAACCAAAATCATATGAAGACTTACTAATATTGAAACCAAAGGAAAGCTGGTGAAAAAAATACCTGGGCTGTGATGACTGATACAATAAACAGTGAGCCCCTGTTTATAGAATCGGAGCCATGCTCATAACACAATGCAACTAAAAATGCTGTTAAAACATAAAGATTTCATTCCATACACAAAGCAAAACTATTGGAAGTCAACAGTGGTGATTTTGTCTGATTTTTAAATTCCACATCTTGAACTAAAAATCCTGTTCATTTTCACCATTGAAGAAATATTCTCACTCCTTGAAGTCCCTGACATTTCCTCCTCCTTTTTTGTCCTTTTGGGCATGTGTGAAAGATTCATTGATAGCAATTTAATTATGGAGGAAAGTAGTTTCACACTCTTCATGCAGATGCCCTCCTAATGGTCTCCTCCACACTTTTCTCCAGACTCTTCCATGGCAGAACTGTGTAAGATCAGTCACAAACAGGACTAATGGGAAAACATTTATCCCACTGTATCTCATGTCATGGAGCAGGAATTAACTAGGTAACAGTCAGACGTCTCCCTGTGGCACTCAGATGGTATCCAAGATGTGATGATTCATACAGCTGGTGAAACCCCTCATGTTTCAGTCGATGTCTTAAAGTGAGAGAATACATCAGTCAGAAGATGGATGAAATATTAAGTCCTGTATTCTCGCAGACATTAAAGACTCTGAAATATCTACATACAAAAGTTAGTGCAGTGGGTTCATTCTTACGCTTACTATGAGCAAGATTCAGAACATGATGTAATGTTTTCTCAGATTCTTCCTTGAGGGCTAATTATGTACAACAAAATTCTTCTTCCTGTCCTTAAATATTACTGCATCTGCTCAGAACAATTAAAACAGTCATTATGTCCCTGCCCCTAGATATAGATGCACTTCATTAGTGGAAGGATAATGCTGCATATGGCCATTATTTTACAGGTTTTTTGAGAACAAGAATTGCTCAGTATTGATTATACAGGAGGCAACCTGAAGATTTATTGTGCTACAAGAGTGTTGGGGAAAAACCCAAGTCCAGTGTTTCTTTAAGTGAGAACCATGGAAGTGATGGATGTGATTTATACCACAATTGGAATAAATCATAGTGACTGTTTCAAAGATGTTGAAAACAAAACTGTCTGTCAGCATCCAATATTCACTCTTAACCTATGCAAAAAAAACCCACACAAAACCGAACCCTCAAAATTAGAATCTTAATCTCTATTAAGTCTATGGAAAGATGTCAATGAGGAATAACACTGGCTGGATATCATGAGAACCAAGACACATCTGGAGGCAAAAACAGGTATGGGAGGATGAGAAAAATCATCCCAAGTTTGCTCAGGGGTAGTATTAACTAATTACAGGTAAATAGTGCCAGATTGCTCCAGAGAATTGTGTCATGCTTGCAGAGCTTTTCTTAAGCAAGGCACCTTGACTTGAGAAACATTAACTTGCTGGTATAACACAGTGAATAGACCTGATTGCATTGACCTGCCCATTATAAGGGCAGTTTTCACCTTACTGGAGACTGGAGAACAGTCTTGAATGGGACAATTCTCTAGCTGTCTGTGCAATTACACCAGAGGTGAATTTGTTTAGACAAGTCCTGCTATGTGCTAACTCCAAAGTAAAGCAGCTCAAGAATTGTGGGCTATTACTGCAGCTGATGAGGTGATGGATGCAGAATAGAAACTGAGATATCCCTTCCATTATTTTTTATAAAAATGGCACAGTAAGCTGCTTCCAGAAGCCATACTGCCTTTTCTTTTTCAGAAGATATTATAGTGCCTATTATTCAGATTTCCTGTCTCATCCTGAGTGGTGTTTTGTTCTTGAACTCTTTGGAATAATAGAAAATGGATTAAAATGGAGAGAGTGGAATCCCCTAATAGTACTAACAGGCAATAACCTCTATAACCAGTCACCATAGGCACTGAAACCTTTTTAATTGTTAACTAGAAAAAGTAGCTTTGCCCTTTTGAATCAATGAGATACTTGTGCAGGGTGCCTGCAGTAGGTTACTTCATGTACTTTGGGAGTGAAGGATGAGAGAAGAATGAAAATTGAAAGTAGATGGAAAATCTGTTGACTGGTTTTGAAATATAGCTGCCTGACCATCTCCTTTTATTTAGACAAAACTGCTTGTAAGCAGAATTCCCATCACTGAGTTGTTATTGTTGCCAGCTAAAGCTCTGCTCGCTGCAGAGGCACCTTCTGCGCATTGCATTTCAAACGCTTTCAGTGAAGGCTGAAGCATTCTGCTTTCTTGTCTGTTTGAGAGATTTTCTGAAAGATTTCCTGCCAAAAAAAGCATCCAAATATCCCACCAAGGAGAAAAGCCCCAACCTCAAAATACCACATGCATTCCGCTATTTAACTTTCAGCTGTATAGAAGAATATAACCTGTCAAAAGACACAAAGGCCTGATGGAAAACAAGGGGGAACACATTTTAAAAGGGGCCATTAAATGTAACAGGCAACATTAATTTTTTGCCTGCAGAAGGTGTGAGCTGAAGGTATTTGGAGGAAAAAATGTGAACGCTTGGAAAAAAAGCTGATTTTATGTCAGTGCATATCTGTGTAATTTTATCTGGATTCCTATTGACTGTGGGGAATTTTAAAATCTTAACTTTAGAGCTATTCTTCAGAGTAGTAGTGTTGACCAAATTCCAAATAAATTATGCAAAATTTGCTTGTCTAAAAATTACTAACATGAGTTTTAATTGCAAACATATTTATATATTAATTCCTTTAATTATATCTTTTGAATGATTTTTATATTGTTGTATTATTATACTCACAGCAAATATTTACATTTTTTTATGTCTTCAATGATGATAGGAGGACTAAAATACTAATGCCAGTGGAAAAACCCAGTGCTGTTAAATACTCTTTGCTATTTAGGCTTTTCTAACCAACAGATACCACAGAAACATTTAAAGCTGGACTTTCTATAGCATAGAAACTCAAAGTTTCAAGATTTTTTAATCTACTGTAATTTTCTATTCCAAAAATAATTTAAAATAACCCTTACACAGAGATTAGCTTATGAAAAAAATGAATTACTGCAACAGATATGAATTCTTTACACATAAGTCAAAAGTAGAAAGGGATTTCCAAAACAGTTTTTTTCCATCATTGTACCTCTTTTTCTTAGTGAGCTCCTGAAGTAATATTACCCTAATTCCAGATTTGATATACAGTCTAAAGAATGAAGAGACTTGATGGCAATTACTTAACTTGTCACTGACCAATTAAAGTTCCCCAAAGCAATGGCACTGTTCCCTGATGAGTCTAACATTGGGCAAGGACATCTGAGAAACTCAGGTTCTCTTTGCATCCAAGTCAGTCTCCTGCTGCGTATCAATTTCTGTCTCCCGCCTTGTTTATATAAATGCCAGTATTTAACTTTATAAATTTACACACATTCAAGAAAGGAAACATTTCTCCAGATCTGCTTGTATAATGGCTGTTACCCCAAACAATTCACATTTGTTGGGATCTTCAGCTAATATTATTTCAATTTTAGGAATTGGTGTAACATTTCTATATTCTTGAAGCTGCTGCTCCTGGAAAGGAGATGGAGTGTTCTTTCCCAGCTTAATGGATTGAACTGTCTCTCAACCTTTCATATGATGTATCATTGCTAGCACTGTCTCCAAGACACTAATAAAAAGAAGACTCAATAGTATTGGCATGATAAAGTGAAAACTATTAATAAAGAAAAGCAAGTCCATCATACTCATTAAATTTAAGTGTAAGGGAAAGAATATAGTGTGTGTGTGTGATGTGGCTGGGGAATTATATTACAAGGCAAATCAATTTCCTTGCAGAGTTTTTGTTGTTGCTGTTGTTAGTGAGTAATTAATATAAATAATGCTGACTGTATTTAAATATTGAGGATACTAGGGAAAAAATGTAGAAGATGGCAAACAGATGGATCATTTAATTTATTCCCCAATTACAGCTGACATGTTGGATATAGAAATCTGTGAGTCATCTATTATTTTTTATGGTCCATTTTACAGCTGTATTTATTGTTATAATAAATAAATACATTATCTTATTAGGCTGGTATTGCAAAAAGCTTGCAATATAACAAACATCCTCCTCTTACAGCACTTCCCGTCTGGATTAGGGCATTGCAGACAAAGAGGAAGGATGTATTTATACCTTATTAAGAATAAAGTAGATCTCACACAGCTTGTAAAAGTACAGAGACATCCAGTGAAAACAACTCTCTCAAGTCAAGGTAAATAAATCTGATTCTTTTTAGTAGAGGTAATGGGGAGAGCCCTGCTGTATCTTTTCCCTGTTTGACAGAGCAGAAAACACACCGCTCGCCCTCGCTCTCCAGGCAGTAAATATACATTGCAGATAAATGTCAGATTGGCAATAAAGTTCATTGTATTTAACTTTCAGACTGTCCCATAAAATGGCAATTTGATGGGGAAAAACAACTGACTCTAACAGTATTTAAAATTCAGAAGCTCTCTTTCTGACACTGGCAATGGAAAGGACCTTCCCGATACAACTGGATCTGGTGGAGGGGTGGGCACAGCCCCCTGTCTGGGGTGACACAACAGCAGGGACCTGCTCTCTTGCTTCTCTCTGTGCCAGAGACTCAGAAATTCAGTAATTGCTCTGGGGGAAGGGAGGGCAGTGGAAGCAAATGGTTGCTGTCACTGTGCCCCAACCTACCTATAGAAAGAGCAAGTCTGACGCTCCAAGCCTCCCCAAGCCAAGTGACATGTACCTGTCGCAATGCAAAGCATGCCCAAATCTGCCCTCCTGTAGCAGAAATGGTTGGCTGTTGAGCACTTCTCTTTTCAGGGGAGCGGATTCAGTTTTGTGCCTCCTTCTGAGTGGCACCACACAGATCAGGATTTGGAGTGACCTGGGGCTCACGGGTATCTTCTCCCTCTGCATAGCAGGAATCACAGCGTCCAAGCTGGGAAGTCACCAGTGCAGCTGGCAGAGCTCAAGCAAGCGACTCCTGTTGCTGGGTGGCTGTCATCTCACACTTTTAAGATCTATGGACGAGTTGTACCCAGGCAGGCTGGCATCTTCTACAGCTGAGATCCTCAATGTTTAGCCAGGGAGGTGGCACAGGGAGCCTGCCAGCTGCTGCCCAGAACCCAGAATCAATAGTTCTAAGGGAGATGCCAACTGTCCCCGATCCAGTGCAACAACAGATCTTGCAACTTTATTAACTCTTTCTCTGGCCTCAAACCCTGAAAGTAACACATGAGCTCAAGAAATATTGGCATCTCCAATGGGCTGAGATTGCTTTACCTGTGAAACAAGACTACAGATAAAAATGATATACCAACATAATTTCTCACTGTTTATGCCAATATATCTGTCACTTTGTATGTCTATTACTTTCCTTATAAGAATTGAGAAAAAAAGGTAATTCCTAGCTCTTCCATTATTTTAAAAGAAGGACACGTGGTCTCTGTTCTTCCCTCCAGAATTAAGCACTCAGATATACAGGCAATGATCATTTCATATTCATTATTTCAAGCCAGGCTGGGAAGACTCTCCCTTAAGTAATTCAACTCTCTTTCTGTCATAGAACCAAAATTACACCACATGCTTCATGCAGCACATGTTCGAAAGAGGGGGGATCTTTTCTTCTGCATTAGAAACAGTTGCTATAGAACAAGAAGGTTTTGTATTAGAAGCTCATAAAGTTCAGTGTTACAAGTTCTGCAAGCAACTGTATTCACTAAGCAGAGCAGATAAGGCCTGAGCTCCACCTCGTGTGACCATGGTGAAAATCCAGCCTTCACTTGGACAATTTCATGTTGGTGGTCAAATCAAAAGCTGTATTATCAACTGATACACTGTGAATGCTCATCTGAGGACAGCAGTTTAGCTGTCTGAAGAAAATCAATGTCTGAAGAAAATAGACTGTTCTCCAAGAGGCTGTGTTTTATCTTTGTTTGCTGAACTGAGGGCTGGAGAAGATGGCTCTGAGCAGTCCCAACAGGAACCACAGGTGAAATGACTTGTCCAAGGCGGTCAAAGAAGAAGAGCCCTAGGTCTAGACCCAGATGAGTGCTCCTGCTCTTATCAGACAGAATGCCAGTCTCCGAGGATGACAAAAACAGTTGAGCGGCAAGAGGGAAGGTTTGTCAGCTGTTGTGTTTCAGCCTGGAAACAAGCAGCCCCCTCATCCTGTCCCCCATTACCTACAGTCATGGCTCTTCATGATGGAGCAGGCTGATACATGTGCTACTTTTCAAATTCCATTTAAACAGACAACAAGAGCTTGAACTTTGGATGAGAGGTCACCAGCCTGGGGGAAAAAAAAAGTTTAAAAAAGTGAAGGAAAGGCTGTTTTAAGCAGCATTAGTTCCTGGTTGCATAGCACACTCATCAGCTTAATCCCCTGAAGTGTCACAAGAACAGCACTTTTCCAGGAAGCTGAGGAACAGCATGTACAAGCAATCTCACATTATGTACCTTCCTGATGGATCCATAGCCTCAGCCTCTTAGGTCTGCTGCTGATATACATCGAGCTTTTCATCTGATGTATTATGTCTACCACTGAACTCCTGTCCAAAGAGGATTTTTTTGTGGAAGAAGGACTATATCTTTAGGAGATAAAAAGAAGCCGGGTTATAATTTTAAAAGTATTTTCTAGAGTTCGGTCAGAAGAATATTGCGGGAGAGAACACAGGACGAATTTTCAGCCACTGATCTTTTGACATTAACATGTTTGTAATGCGTATAGAACTTCAACACCCCAGGAGAAAGCCCTATCTAAAGAAGGGTAGGAAGAATGTTTCTCCACCAAAAATACGTTCTGCTAGTTATATCCACACCATGGCTATTCAAAGGGACGATGCAGGTATACTGAATTATACCCAGCTGGTGTGATCTGGGTAACGAAAACAGACCTGTGTCTCGCAAAGTAAGTCAAATCTGAATTGCTGTTACTGTAGGAGAAAATATCTCAACTTTACTATGTAACCTACAGTCTGCTGGGGGGCTATTACACATTCTGTTATCTATGGCTTCCTCCTGCTTGGTCGTACTGCTACTCACAGTTCAATATTTCTCCACACAGCTATTTTCCCGTAGTTGTTTCCAGCTATAATTAGAGTACAGATTTAGCAATGCACTTTTCCCTATTTATATGTAAGATGTGGATGAGGACTTGGCGGTTCTCTTAATCAATACATCCCTCTACAGCTGCTTCCACAGGCTTTTAAAGAATTGCCAGCTCAGGACAATGCCGGTGTCTCCAGTGATGTGCAAACAGGCGAGGTGTAAATAGCTGTTGCAGGTGTGCAGGTGCTTCTCTGCTCTGCAGCGAGAGCGTGGATTAAGCAGCCTGGCTTTGGGCAGGCACTAGCACAGGAAGGCAACTCTTTAGCCTGTGCTAGAGTTTTCAAGGCAGCAGGAACACACGTTCTGGCACCTTCCTTACCACGCTGTTCATGCTGTGCTGGGCACTAGCATGCCTGGACCAACATGCCATATTTTTATTGAGAGAGGTCAGAAAATGTTTGCTTCTGTTTTAAATAGTGTTAAATGCTGTGGGACAGAGTAGCAAAATAAAATGTTTTCCCCTGTGCAGTCAAAGGTTTTCAACAAGCTTTGGAGAAGTATGAGTGTATTATAGAGATGTATTGGAATTGTGTATTGCTCGTTATTCTGTCTTCCTTGTGAAAACAATTGGCCTTTCTACTTTATTAAATCATCATATTTGTGAGTGGGGAAAATGAGCTTAAGGAACATGGGAAAGTGAAATGTTATCATACTATTAGCAAGGATTCAAGAGGCTGTTCTAATAGAGACTCCTTTAAATTTGGTTCAGGTCCTTATTAGATTTGCTCAGGTCCCAGAAGAAAACTTGAAAACAAGAAGGATTTGGGTTCTCAGGGGTGGAACTAAATTTTGCTGAGCCATGAATGGTGGACTCTAATTGAGTTCACACTTCTCAGAGCCCCCCCTCCCCCCGGCACCAAGGCCCACAGGTTTTGCCAAGGTCTTACATGTATGTTTAAGCTACAAGGAAAGATGAAGGAGCTGAGCGTGTTACAACCAGGGGACTTTGATTTACTACTGATGGCAGTTCATTCCCACAACTCCATTTCATTTGGGGAATGGCAGGTGGCTGGAACGTGTCTTGTCTCAAAATGCTGGAAAGCTGGGTAAGAACTGGGTTTCCATTTCATCAAGGTGACTGTCACCAAACTACATGGATGAAAAGAAGAAAAAAACCCCAAAACACAAAGCTTCAATTCCTGCCTTACTCTTCTCTCCCCTGAGATGGATTAGCTTCAGAAGTCCAGTCTTTCTAGTGCTACACCTTCATTTAAAAAGGGCAGACCTTTGTCCCTTCCATCCTGGGAGCTGCCACTTGGTATTTCATATCTGTCATCTATCTTATACAGGGCATCTCTGTTCAGCCAAATTGTTCTCCTACCCCTCTTCCAGAATCCAGAGGCAAAGGCCACATGGGGCAGGGGAGGGTGATCTCTGTTATGAGCATAGGGAGGGAGCAGATCGGTTCTGCCCAGCCATGTTGTGCAACATTTTGTTGTCAGGCTCAAACCTCACGAACCTTTCAGGGATTAAAATTGATGAGATTCTCTGCTGCCACCAGGCTCTTCAGAGTACATGATTTTCCTGAGCTGCAGTCACTCAGAGTGGGAATTGCAGTCAGAAGGTCAGAAAGCTGTTAAGAAAAGAAAGTCTATATTGCTGTTTTCCATTATTTGAGGTATAAAACTGATATAAACAGTTAGAGGTTTGACGAAGCTTTGCTATACCCCAGCAGCAATAGAGATCACAGAATTAATCCAATGAAATTTTCATATTGAAAAGTAGGAGAAGAAAGGCCTCTTCCAGTGCTTTTTGACTTTTTTTTGTTGTTGTGGGGAAATAACATTTAAGAGGCTTATGTTAAGATCCAGTGTGTGATGTTATTCACAGCCTTAAGCTGCACTGTGCTGATCAGTGCAGATAGGCACTCAGGATGCAACTCTCTTCTCTCAATAAACTTGTCTGATTAATTTCCCTTACTGGTATTAATGTATCGGCTGCACTATCTCTGAGAGGCATTTGCATCACAAAGGAATTATCTCGGCCTGTATAATTCCAAGTGTTGGTGGCTCACAGACACTCCCTGTCCAAGTTGTTGTCCTGGACTGAAACTTCACAGAGAAATGAGCTCCCGTCTCATCATGTCATTGTTATCTGCACTAGTACTTCTATTTTTTTTTCTTTTTGCTCATGCAGTCTAGACTTGTTTTGAACATATAGTGAATTCATTGCTAGTCTTTATCCTGCTGAGTTTACTTTCAAGAGAAGTGAGGTCCCCTAATAGACGCTGTGATTTTCAGCCAGAGAAGGGGATCTAGGGCTCACAGGCAGAGTCATCGTAACCCCTGCTTGTGATGACGTTCTACCTGGTTCCAAAAGAGGTTCAAAACCCAACCAGGAGGCAACAGAAATATGCACTCATAACAATATGCAAGAACTTTTACCAGTGAATTGATGAGCAATTGTCGTCCTGCACCTGGAGGCCCAGAACATTCAAATCTTTCCTTGTTTTCATCACATACAATATATGTTTGTCCTTTGGTGATCCAGGGCCTCAGGGGTATTTTGAGCAAGTGTTTTGTGCTTTAAGTGAAGGGAGTGGTATTTCCTTTCAGTTCCCTGTGTTCCCTGTGGGCTGAGACAGGGAAGGGAAGCAAGGAAAAGACATGGAGAGAGGATGCTCAGGTATTGACGGCTCTGGGCAAAGTGCGAGGAAGAAAAAGAGAGGCAGGTCAGATGGAAAGAAAATTTAGAATTGAGAAAGAGGCGGGGGAGGAAAAAAAAGACAGCCTGGTCTGACTTATTCGAGTGAGTGTTCTTCTCCCCTGACTTCTTATATGCTTTCAAAAGTGAGCAAATTGGAGCATTTTTCTAGTCAGAAATCAGCCAGGTTGCCCTCTCTTTGGTGCTTTCAGTCTCGTTTCTTCCTGTATGTGAGGTTACTCAAAATAGGCTGTGGATTTCCAAACAGGCATTTTCAACATTGTTTCCCTTCATGCATAAAACATCCATTGCAAGTTTAATTTCCACTGAAACAAGAGTCACATGAGCAAGAGCTCATATAATGCCTTGCTTCACCTTCTAATTTATTTCAGAGCGCCAGATACGGCTGCATTCTTTCACCTCATCCTCTTTTCTGGCCTCCAGGCCTATTGAGGCAGCCACTGTTTTCTTTGTCAGCACTCACCAGACCCTACCTCTAGGCAATTTTTGTAAATATGTTTCCAATACAACTCCACTAATTTTATACGCTTCACAGCCTATTTGCAAGGAACTTAATCACATACCTATTTTTTTCTAACCAGGATTATAATGTTCTCTCCTTGGTTAAATGGTGCCCAGCAGTTGCTGCCATTTTGATATATTTGAGATTTGTTTGTTTCCACTAGTTTTTAATGTCCGTGTTTCTGAGAATGAGTCAGCAGAGGGAAACAGAATATGCAGAAAGCATTTTCCCCATAATATGGGGCAGCAAGTTCTTTGGAAAGAGTGAGATATCCTTCTATGTTCAACTCCTGGGAATTGTGCTGAGATGCCCAAGTGATAGCTGAGCTGATGCGTATTAGAACTAACAAACTAATTTCACACAGGCAGAGCATGAAAATGACCATTACACAATAGGCAGGTCAGTAGGAACTGATGACCAAGGTCTCTGGGGAGCATAGCTTTGGGCAGAGGAACCTTAGCCATGGTGGAGAAAGGGTTTGTCTGAGCTTTGCCACCACCACAGAAACGCAGCGTCTATTTCTGCTTGTAATTGCTCATCCACCGCTGCTCTAAATAAACACTATTGCCTTTAGTGTTCTAATACAAGTAACAGTAAACAAAAGTACCCTTTTGTTCATTGTTATGCATGTTTCTATTCATTAACGCGGGGTGAAATCTCTGCATTTTCCACCACTGTTTAGTCTTTCATGCTGATAACAGCACAACACTTATTCCCTCCCGGCTGCATAAAATACAAAACCTGCCATTTTTTATTGTCCACAGGAGAAAACACAGGGGAGGGGCGGTGCTCGTGGGGTTTTTTTATTGTGGTTTTTTTTCACTGCTAAATGGCTTTCTGTTTGTAGAAGTCCATTTTCTGTGTATAAACAGAAAGGGTTTTCTTTCTCTGATACCTAAACATGACATAACTCAGCACTCGAAGGCGAGCATTGCATAGCTCTCATTGTTAGAGGAGTAATTAAAATGAGAGCTGCAGTCCAGTGGTCACGGGGACACCAAGGGATAACTACCCAGCATTACAGCAAGCATTATGATTAACTTCACACATTTGGCCCAATTTAATTCTTACATGCTGCAAGCCACCAAGACTCTGGTGAAATTTTTGAGACATGTTTTCTTCTCTTGTGCTTTAAAGCCTGTTAGTAAGAATCTGCTTTGTATTATTTGCATTTTCATCTAAACTGGAAGAGTGCCTGTTGGATAGCATAGAAACTACAGTGATTAAAAAGACCCAGCAACTGAACCAAAATCCAAGCTCTGACAGGCATAAGTCTCCCTTCAAAGACTGCCAACAACCCAGAACTAAAGTATTGTCTGAGTGACTTGTGCTCAGAGCATTTGAGAACCTAATCTCTGCCTACATTTTGTAGAGAGAACCAAGCGCTAAAGAAAAAAAAAAAAAAAGACTTCCAAATTTGAAGCTTACACCAATAAAGCAACAAAGGGAGTTTCTGCAAGTAAAAATGTCACTGTGAAATCACAGGAATTTCTCACAGTCTGGACAGCCCCTACCCAGAAATCCCCTGGGCTTCCCAGGCAGCCTTTCTGGGTGCTCTAAACTGCACCTTCATCTTTAGCTCAACCTACCCCAGAAAATAAGCTGATTCCCCTTCTCTCCTATTTGTAGGCTTTCTGACTGTATTAACTCCTTTCAGCTGGTTCCACTGAGTAATATATTTCCTCTTCTTAGCTGGCTATTCTAGTAAAGAGAATGGTTGCTTGGTCTTAGGAGCCTGGTGGTGCTGCTCTTACTAAGCTGTTGCATGCAAAGTATATCCGAAACAGTATGTATGATTTGGGGTGCCTTTTTGTGTTTTTATTGTTATTGCTGTTACCTACTTTTGGCACAGAAAGCTTACGTGAGTTGTTAAAAGAGCTTCTTAGTGGCTGTTTCTGCTGAAGGAGCTCATTGCAGAATTGGGAGTAAAGGACGCTGTTGGGGCTGTGTAAGGAAATGGGGGCAGTGTTGGGAGGGGACCTTTGTGGTTTGGTCATCCTTGAGTGTTGGGAGAAGAGAAGAGAGTCTGAAAACACCTTGTATGTGAGTATGGTTGCAGGAACGTGGACTTAAATTGGACTTAATCATCCGACCATATAACACTCCTTTGCAGGCAAAGCAGACCTCATCCTGCTGCTGGGGAGAGTTATTGAGTGTCTTGGCAAACCCTCGCTCGCTCCCGCTGGTCTGCTTTTCCCAGTGGTGCCCGCCTCAGCAGCCACCTTTGCTATGCTAATGGCAGCAGGGACCCGTGACACAGATGATTAGAAAGAGCATTTTGGTGTGCGCGCCTCTGCCAGCCGCTTTCTCAGTCTGAGCTCCAGGCTTTGCACGCCAGGCTGGGGCTGCTGCTGCCTGAATATGTAGAAGTTTAGCTTCAAGCCACTGTAAAGATTATAATTGCTTGTTGCATTAAGTCAGATGCTACCACGGAGCATGCTGTGTATTACTCTGATTTTATTAAAATAAAAAAAGATGAAATGACAAATTAAAGAAAAATGAAGGGGATTATCATGACTCCGGGTTAAACATAAACAGCAGGATTCAGAGAGCTCATGAAGAACAGAACTCCTCTTTCAATAAAATCTCCCCGTTTATAAAACACATAAAAAGAAAAGGGGAAGATATCTATGTACCAAATTAGGAAAAATACCTTTAAATGATATGTTTCTCAAGAGTTTCTATGAGGCATTAGTAGGTCCCCCAGAAACAGAGGCATTGTTTTTATGCTAATGGTAACTGAAATAAAGACAGAGGGCGGGAAAATGTAAAATTGATCTGCCATATAATCTGGGCAGGTTTGGAATAAGTATCTGTTCTTTATTGAAAGTTTTGCTCTGGCTAGTGGCGACTCTAGAAAGAAAATATTTGTTTTTCTTTGTTATCTGACTATTGGCAACTCCAGAAAGGAAATATTTGTTTTTACTTGTTACTTTATGATAACCATTGCCAAACGCAGGAGTGCTGTGAAAGGTTTGGTTTATTTAATTTTCATCTCTTGATTTTTAAATTTTTTTCCTCTCTCCGGGAACCTAAGTAGTGGTAATAACAAACTCAGGAAAAACCCTCGAGTAACACAAATTAATTGCAGGAGATTTATTTTTATAAATGAGAACTCAAATGTCACACTGGTAAAATCAGAAAGATATGTGTGAGTCCTGAGCTGCAAGGGAAGGCTTAGGGGATTTGATTTTTGAATACTGCACAGAGAAAGTACTGCAATGGAAACCTCTGTTTTCATTAAAAATACAAGCCAAAAAACCCCCCCCAAACATTTCTCAAAGCATGATTACACGGCCTTAACTCTGACCCCTATTTTAGTTTTAATGCTCTTAGGAAAAGAGTAAATAAAATGTGTTTCAACTTGAAACCTCTGGCATGGCCATGGCAGGATGCAACCTGCAAGCAAATGTCTGGTGAAATTGTTTGGCTGGAGCCAGCACCACTCTCTGCAGCACCGGAACGAGAGAGCAAGAGAAAGGGGATAAAATTATTCCTGCGGGTGCATAACAAAGTGGGGACATACTCAATGTTTGAATTTGTGCCCAATGAAACACTTTCATCAAAGGTCACCAAATCAAAAGGCTGATGGGGACTTCTACCCTGTTATAATAATGCCACGTTGCATGGAAATTCATTTGGAGCCTCGTTCTGTATCCCAGATGTTTTGTTACAGAATGGCTTTTTTTTTTTTTTTTAATGTAAAGGAGGATCACAGCACTCACTGGGCTGGACTTTGCAGTGTGGTCTAATAACTCCTGTGTTCCCTGTGATGTCCCAGCTCTGAGTGTGGGAAAATAGAGCTGCCATGGGCAGCAAATAAGCCAGGCTAGTGTGTTGGGAAAAGGTATAAAATAAGAGAATTGGTCAAATGTGTTTGTGCTTTGGGGGGGAAAAAATAGGGCATTTTGTTTGGTCCTAGGCCCAAAACCTTGGGGAGCTTGGCCAAGAGTGTCCTTGGAAAAGAATGATGTTGGGAGGCTGAGGTTTACAAGTGAAGGCTGTCTTCACTGGTGTGTTTAACCGCTGCGTTGCCCAGAAATTCACTTCAGTATCTTTCACTCTAAGTTAATGGAGCATTTCTATGGGTTCTCTGAGATTCGTCATAAGATCCTTGCCAGAAGTGGTTACAGCTGCAAATTTAATCGTCTGTTTCTGTATCCTAATGCAAATGCTGGAAGCCTGTGGAGCAGGTGAGCTCATCATTTATCTGCAGAAAAGTTCACTTGCAGTCAGTGTGCTTATAAATCTTCACCTCCTGAACAGCTTAACAAGTGCTTCTGAAATATTCAAAACATTTTTTATCCAGTATGCTCTGTTGCTGTGTTATTTAGATACCAGATTTGCACCAGTGGACCTGTCTCAGGTGACTATTTGTATTTTGCTTTCTATGCTTGATGCAAAGCATCTGCAGAGTTCATTAGAAGAAAATGCTAGGTAACTTTCTTAAGATAGATATTCCAGGGTCTGTCTGGTAATATTTTTTCTGGATATGATCTCAGTATTTGGAATATGGATTGACTTGGAGAGGTAAACAGCATTTTGAATGCTATTCTGAATCATCTGAATTTCTAAGGCTCATCTTTTAACTGGAATAAAGTTCTTAAAAGCTCTCTGAAAATATCAGACTAACTACTAGATTTGAGAAACATAGGAGCATAAAACAGCATCTTGCAACACCACTACCCCAGTCCCAGTGAGGAGCTGAGCACTCTCGTCCTCGTTTCTGTAGGAAGAGCTCTAAATGAACAGTGTTTGTCTGACAAGGGATGAAAAATATTCTGGGAAAGGAGGGCTCTTTTCTGAAGCATGCTTTAAATAGAAGGACACTTGTGTAAGTCTTTGGAAAGGAATGGGTTATGTTGAACAACTCAGAGTCAACAACTCTGTTGCTCACTTTGCAGTTCCTACACCTAGCTCTGAAGATGTAAATTCTCTGTCTGTCGTCAGCAGCTTTTGTTTGAACCCAGATGAAATATTGTAAAGTTTTCAAAACAAGTTTTGTATTTTATCTTGATAAAAGACATTCTCCCATCCTCACAAGTTCAGAAATAGCCTCCCTTTTCCTGCTCAAAGCCATATGTTGCTGACAGCCCTACCTGATTACGTGATTCTCTTTCTAGATCATTTGCTTCTTTGGAAAGAAAAAGAAATTTCCTTGACTGAAGTAAAAAATAGGTTATTTTCCCCATTAACAAAGAGAATACTTTGTCTGTAAAGCTAAAATAAACAGAAACCGATGTCAGATCTACACTCAGCACACATTTCTACTCTTGACACTGCTAAGATGGCTTTGCATGGAATTCTGATGAAGTTGGCAGTGGAATAATTTCAACATTTGTAATTTTTCCAGTGCTTTTCAATGCGTTAGCAGCAATACTTCTTAGACTGCAGTAATACTTCTTAGACTGTACTTCCTGGGAGTGATGATTCCCTATAAATGAGCTCATTGCAGTATCTGTCCTGTCCTTTTAGCAAAGAGGAGATGAAAGCCTGATATCTGGATATGAATCAAAGTCCTTATATAGGCAGTGCTGGTGCATATACATTTATGGACAGGTTTGCTTCCCCTCTGACTGTCTACCACCTGCAGGTGTGTACTCTGCAGGCCTCTTCAGAACAGCAACAAATCTCTTTTTTTCTCCATTGTCCTGGTGTTCTTGGAACTACCGAGGAAATAAAACCATGGAGAAATATTCTGTTAGTATTTCTGAATTGGGTGGAATCAGAAACTATCCACAGTTCCTGCAGAAAAGCCTGGATCCCCTTGTTTTCCAGATCACCAGAACATTGCCATGTTATGTTTCCAGATTGACTATCATAAGATTTCAGACAAACAAATTAGGAGAGTCCATCTAGTAGGACATCCAGAGAGCTAAAGATGTGGTTCCCTGCTGCACTGAAAGAAAGCAGAAACATTTCACAGTTTTTTTTAAATGGAAGAATTCTTCCAAGTGGTTTTTGGGGGTTTTTGTGTGGGTTTTTTTGGGTATTTTTTATCTGATGAGAAATGTAATTTGCCTTTGTTATATTTCAATTTTTTAAAAAAGCAATTTGTCTTATTGATGCAAAATATTTTGACTGCCTCAGAATTAAGTGCTTCAACAGGTTTTCCCCAAAAGTTTCAACAAAATTAACTTGCTCCTGACAGCCCCTCACGCTGAGAAGGCTTTTTGTCTAGGGAGACTCTTTTGTCAGGACGATTCTGCTCAGCACTAATTTCCAGCTCAGATTTCTTCTTGGTTGCTCACAAAACTGTACCCTCTCCAGGTCAGAGACTGCTTCCTCTCGGTGCTTAAAATGCCTTTGGATGCAGAATAACTCCTGACCTGTAGCTCCAGGGTGGGAGGAAGAAATAACAACGGAAGAATAAGAAATGATTTTGTCGATACTTCTGTTTATCTGAAAGTTTGGACTATGAGGAGTCTCACTGGAAAATTGGTGACCTGTGGGTCAATATCAATGCTTTCGGAGGTGCTCCCACCCAATCCTCAGCTACCTTGACTGCAATGTCTCAACAATGCTGAGCATATTCCTTTCCTCTAACATTTTCTGCGCATGGTTATAATCCATTTGTTCAGTTTATGTGCTAGAGGGATAATGATGTGTCTTTAGATAAAAACATTACCAGCTGTATTTTTGCCAGAACAGTGCAAACCTGTTCTGTCTTCTCCCTGTAAATGTTTTGGAGGTACTCTTACATTATCATAGCTTAGGTATAGGATTTGAGTAATGGCTATTTAAATGAAGAGTATTTTTCTTTCACACAAACATGCTCCAAACAGTGCTGTGTTCAGTGGAGCAGCGTTAAACTTGGGCACTAAGACTAAAATAGTAGAAAGAGAAACTGAAAACTATGAAAATCCACTCAACTTTAAAGTTAGGAAGGTCACCAATAAGTGAAAGATTTCATTCTAGTTTTGTATTCAGCCATGAGTGGAGTGAGAAAATACAGTGAGCATCATAAATGGGAGGTAGATGAGAGTTTAAAAAAAATCCCCAAACCAAACAAAAACCCAACCTTCTCCTCCATTCAGTTTCACAATGGGTGCTATCCTAAGTAAACAAAATTCCCATTCTCTATGTCAATAAAAATTTTTCCACCTTGACAAGAACTTTTAATGTTGAAGATTTTTCTCATTTAACACTCTTCAAAGGAAAAAAAATAATTCTGCAACCAGTACAGAGGTTGCTCATGATGTCTTGTTCGTTCTGAATTAAGTCCATGAACAAATAATACAGAAGGGAATTTGCTTAGGAATATCCATTACTGTCTATTTTGAGATGATTTATGTCAGAAGTATGATGCTTTTCCTTCTTTAGGTCTTTCCAGAATACTTGTTTTACAAAACTGTTGCATAAAAGATCTACTTTCTAACTGTTGTGAGAAATAATTCCATTGTGAAAAGAGGGGGGGAAGTGTCTAAACCTCTCCAGGTGGAAAATAATTATAAATTGAATTTTACAAGTCACTGTGGTTTTATTAACACTGATAAAATAAAATAAAGTAAGGGGGGGAGAGAGAGAGAGAAGAAATTCAAAATCAATCTTATTTTAGTGAATACTGCTCTGTGGCTTGCATAAAACAAAATTAATCTTGTTTGGGAACAACAGGAAGTACATAATAGAAAATAAGGGTAATACTGATCCTGAACTTAGACAGCTTTGTTGCTGCTTATATGCAAAGGAGGGCAAAAAATATTCAGCTCATCTCTGATAAATTATTAATCTTCCTTTTTTTTTCTTTTTCTTTTTTTTTTTTACAGTATTGGTAATGTTTGTGGCACAGAAGGAAAAGATCAAAGCAAGTGTATGCTCAGTAGCACAGGCTGGGTACAAGAATCTTCTACCACTGGAGTAAATGTGATTTCTCTTCTATTAGTATGCTATTTATGTTGTATAAAGGTAAATTTATTCCTTATTTCCAGCCCAAATTTCTACACAAAATGTGTCAAAATATGTATTTAGCACAATCAAAAAATCATCAACTTGTTTCCAAGCTGATTGGAAAGAAGCTGGGCTTTAGTTCTATATAATCAAGAGGAATTACAGCCTGCAACACAAAAAATAATCTTTCTTGCCCAAGGGAGCAGACAGCTGTGGAGCCAGACCTGTGCAACCTACAGACCCCCTGTGCCTCTCCAAGGAGGCTGGTGGTGTCAGTGTCTCCTCTGCATAGTCCCGAGGGCAAGGTAAGGGTTGGTGTGGAAAGACATAAATCTCAAAGGAAAAATGGGTATGAAATGGGTTTTTGTGAGCCACAGGATTTTGTCAGTTTGGGTGGGTTCTCTTATGCCTTTGGAAGGGCCATGCTTCTCCTCCTCAGGGGTGTTAACCCATATATGAACTCTGCCTGTGCCATCGGTAGGGACCCAATATCTGCCTGGCTTAGCTTGGCTGGGAAAGGTCCCCATATCAATATGCAGTTGGGAAGACAGACAAGCCCATGCACACAACACAAGTCAGTGCAAGTATATAAAGCTAAACTCAACTGCGAACAGAGAGGAAAGATGGGATAACTTGCTTCTGCTTCTTTGAGTGGAAATACTGTAAAATGTAGGCAACTGGTGGACATGTGTTGCTACTAATGCTTGGAGAGCGTGTTTTAGTTTAATTCAGAGATGAATGGTCTTAAATATTTCTTTCACCTATCTGCCTTCTCCCTAGCCCTGCTCCCCAAAAAGCTTCTGGGAGAAGGTGGTATT
Organism: Grallaria varia; assembly: GCA_013396735.1. Lineage (NCBI taxonomy): Eukaryota > Metazoa > Chordata > Aves > Passeriformes > Formicariidae > Grallaria > Grallaria varia. The sequence goes on from VWZG01008875.1 coordinate 412,067, forward strand.
TTCTAATTTCCCTCTGGATTCTTAACTGTCCTTGCCCCCTTTTACAGACCTAAGAAAATTTCTTCTCTACTGTAAAAAGAAAAAAAAAAAAAAAAAGAGGCAGCTACATAATTATTCACTTTAATGCAAATATTTTTCCTGTTTGATGTAAATGAATTCTGTGTAAGTTGCAAAGCCTGGTCTCCTATTTGGCATGGAGTGTTGTTCCATTAAGTTGTTTTGCTCCCTGGAAGCTTTGTTGCCAGCCACTCTTCTTGTCCATACTGGCTCTGATGAAGAATTAATCTTTCTCTCCTGTTCAATATTTTCACTGCTTGATGGACAGATTATCTCTCTAGTTTTTTAAAGGACAGTGGCACCCTTCAGCTGTAGGTGACTAGTATTGAACCTGGCTTGAGTTGGGAATAACTCAGAGACATCACATAGTCTTTACCCTCCAATGGCTCTTGGGTGATGTCTCAGATATGACTCCTGTTCTAAATAACCACATCCTGAAACCTGACCTTGCAGCTGACAGTAATCTCTATTGACATGCTCAGCCAGAGGCTTGGAATCAGATGTGGAGACTGAATTACCCTTTGCCTTGGGAGGAGGTGACTCCAAAGCCCGCATGAACTGCAGTGACACATGGAGTGAAATGGTGGTACTTTGCAGCCTGCCCTGTCTTTGCCTGCTGTGCAGGGGGCAGGTGTTGGCAGTGTGGTGTGTTCAGCCACTTTCATCAGTATAAACTGCAAAGAAATTTTAACTTTTTCTTCCTTGCAGTTTACTTCATTCAGGAGGTGCAGTTATTCACAGGTTTTGGCTGGAATAGATTCAATTTTCTTCACAGTAGCTTGTACAGTGCAGTATTTTGGATTATGACCAAAACGGTGTTGATAGGGAAGGGATGTTTCTGTTACTGCCGAGCAGGGCTTGCACAGGAGTCACGGTCTTTTGTGCTTCTCACACCACCCCACCAACAACTCGGCTGGGGGTGCACAAGAAGTTGGGAGGAGACACAGCTGGAAAAGGTGACCTCAGCTGATCAAAGGGACATCCCATACCATGTGACATCATGCTCAGTATATAAAGAGCAAGGAGGGGGACTTTCGGTATGATGACATTTGTATTCCCAAGTAATCACTACATGTCATGGCACCCTGCTTTCCTGAGGATGGCTGAACACTGGCCTGCTGGTTGAAAATAGGGATGGAATTCCTTATTTTGCTTTGCCTTACCTATTAAAATGTCTTTATCTCAACCTTTGAGTTTTCTCACTTATACCTATCAGATTCTCTTCTCCATCCAACCAAAGGGATGAGGGGAAAAGGTGGGTGGTTGTGTGGGGCTTAACTTCCTATAAGTGTTACACCACCAACATCCAGGAACTTGCAGAGGTGTTAGAGGAAATGTCCTATTCCTATTGGGGGGATATATTTCTGTGTTCATATGTGTTCAATAGTTTTAGTGTGTGTGACAGGGTGGAGGTAGCAATGCCATACTTGCATGTGTGTGTAGAAATGTGATTTTGTGTTTGAAGACTACAGAGTGCATCTGCTAAGATGGGTGGATTTGCTGCTGCCATGGTCTAACTTTCTGGGGGGATGCAAAGCCAAGGGGAAAACTTGAGGCAGTGTCTCAGTACAATTACGGTGCAAAGGGGTGGTGTCCCACTCTGTCAATACTCACTTTTATCCGCCCTTTTTAATTTGCAAAACTTTTATCTTTTGGCACTTTCTCACCTCTGGCTTTGCCCTTCCAGTTTATACCAGCATATCTTATATCACTGAGACTCGGGCCATGATGATAAAGGCACAGTGTTACCAATGTTGACTGGCACCAGTGCCTTTCCATATTCAGTGAAGCTCCCTTAAACAGCATTTGCTCCTTCTGTTTCTCCATGGAAATGAAGAAGTGGTGGCAGTGTATGTAACAGGCTTGGTGGATTGCCTTTGAAATATCATGTACCAGAAATGAGATAGAGACAAATAGACTCATAAGGTCATCTATGCCTCTTCAGGGTTTTTTTGGAATTCAAGAATGGAGGAAACCTGGATAATTCCAGAAAAGAAATGAGTGGAATTTATGGGAGAAGTTGATTATTACAGACCATCAGAGGTCCTTAGTTTCAGATGACCCTCTTCCAAACTGTTACACACAATTTTTGTGCCTTTGGAAGGTCTCAGCCAATTCTGGCTCAAGGAGACATCAGTCTTTCAGATGTACATGACTTTTGAGTGTTCTCTTTTTTTAACTGTCATAAAGAAACCATGTAGCTGTTTGAAATTATGTGAGAAATCATTTTGCCTAAGTGACAATGACATCACTTTCTGCCTCTTTTATCTTTCAGTTCTCTGAAAGGTCACAGTATAATTTACAAGAATCGTGATTTTGTCCTTTTTCTGATTGATTTTTTTCTACCATAGATTTTTTTCAGTATTGAATTATGCAATTTCTTTTATCACTTGATTTGTTTTCCCCTGTTTCACGTGAAATCTGTTGTTGGGATTTAATTACAGCTGACTTGTATTTGCTGATTTGTTTTTAACTGGAAGTGTGTAATTGCTATATCACCAAGTAATTCAGTCATACTGTGTAAAATTCAACATATCAGATGTTTATCCTGCTTATCCAGCTTTACTTGAGATACCTTTTTCTTGTTGTTTTGAAAGTGATTATTCCCCCCTGCACTGCTTCAATGATTTCTTTTTAATTCTTGCTTGTTACAAGGTGCTGTTTTATCCATTTCTTTCTCAAGACTCAGAGGTTTTAAGACTCTTCTCCTTTCCAAAACCAGACCATTTAGGAATCTTCTTTTTGTTTTTCCATTGGTTGCATCAAAGGAGATTGAGTTCTTGCTCACTAGACTGTACTGATACATATTGTGTATATATGTATTTCAGAAAAGATGTTAAAATTCTTTTATATAAAGGTCTTCCCTAAGATTTCCAAAGAAGTAATGATTGGTTTGTTTATTTTATTTAAAAAAAATCAAACAACTTTAAAACAAATATCATGTGATTACCTTCTGAAAATCAGTCTCTTTTCATGCAGTTTTTCTAGTTTAAAATATGAAAACCTTGTCCTTACAATTACCAGAAACTTTAGGGTCCTCAAGAATGTTTTCTTAGCTCTCCTGTGATGCTCTAACTATCCTTCCAGTCTTCCAAAAGGTCTGCCATTCTTATCATCACTCCTGAATACTTCCAAAGCCTGTGGACAGACCATAAAGAGAACTGTGGCTAATCTCCAGTTCAGAATTATATATTTTGTGCAGTCTTTCAGCAATTGCCATGTAACTTGTACATCCCTGTCATTTAAGAGAAGATACATTGGAGCAGAAATGATACATGAGCAAAAGCTACTTAAAAAGACAACAGAGAAGCCTGCCCATTAGCAAATGCCATGTGGTGAGGTTATGGTTCAATGAAAAACCCTTTAAAATCAATCTGTGCTTCTCTTTTGCCAATTTCCAATCTCAACACCACTGCTGGATTGCAACTCTATCATGTTAAAAGGACATACCTTGATGCCATAAACCATGTCTAAATATGCATTAAGTAGTTACACGTTCCCAAGTGTCTGAGCCAAATGAGAGTTGTTATAGATTCTGTTTTCCATTCTAAATAGATTTGAATCTCCATTAGTTTCAAATGCGAGATTGGGGTAAAACCTATCCCGATAACTAAGTGAATGCACCTGTCAAGCCTTGCTCCTGTGTGGAGACAGACACAGGTGGCAGAGCAGAGGGAGGGGGATGCGGCAATGAGGGGAGCGTGGGCGAGCCTGGGTAATGGCCCCGCTGTGCCCTTGGGAGGGGGCACTGAAGTGGGGAGTGCTCAGTGCTGGCAGGACCCTCCCGCCCTGGGGGATAAACCAAACGGGGGGTGACAGAGGGAAGCAGGAGAGGAGAGTTGGACGCAGGTGCCTGCTGAGCCTCAGCTCCTCCTCCCTGATGAATTGTCTCCTCTCTCTGGGTGGATTCCTCCAATCTAATTGAGTGATCAAAAGTAACTGCTTGGCTACCCGTGGATTTTTTTGTTATGCTTGTGCTGAAGGAAAGCGTGCCCCGAAAGAAGGCAAGGGCAGGTAAGAAACTGTTTTCCTGTCAGGTTACTCTGCTGGAGATACAAGAAATAGTTGAATTGAGGATATCTGGCATCAATTAAGGGGCTTTTAATTTATTTTCATAGAGTTTTGGGCTAAGGATGAGAGTTCTTCAGCTCTGGGCACTCTCTTGTGCTTGGGAAACCGGTACTTATCCATGGGGCAAATCTGGGCAGGCAAAGATTTCTTCTAGTCACCAAAAATTAATTCTTAAGTTCCATTTCTGGAATAGCTTTTTCACCCTTTGTGTTGCCTTGGTGGTTCAAAACGCAGAGTCATCCCTGGAGGTTTCTGTTTCTCAAGAATAGGTGTTTGTGACAGTCAGCAAAGAATTTCCCCCGCCATCCTTCAGGGAATTGACTCTGCTTTGATTCCTGCCCAGCCCGGCGGGAGAGATCGGGCCAACCACTGCCTGAGAATGTGCTAAAGATGGGTCAAGCCAGACCTGAGAACTGACATCTTTCTAGGTGGTGAGGTCCCTGCCTTGGTGACTTGTAGGGAAGAAATCTGCCAAGTTCGGACACGTTTTGGAGTGTGATAATTAGCGCTGTGTTATATCTGTCAAATCCTGAGCCATGGAAACCAATATTAATGTATAAAATTAATCCCACCTGAAAGCCAGTGACCAGGTATTCCCCTGTGGTACTGAGCATGTAGGTGGGGAGTCATAGAAGCATCTGTGGATATTGTCTATACTTACTTATATATGCATTTCAGGAAAGTGACCTTTTACTCATGTAGTTTTGGGCCTGAGAACTAGGAGAAATTTTCCAACTAAGAGTTTGAATCACTCAGCCTTGTTTTTTAATATTAAATAATCTGTTGTATTTTAAAATGTGTGAAACATTCTGCTCAAAGTCTGATTTTATGGAAAAAAATCTCAACTACTGTATTAGTCAAGGCGGAAAAATTACTGGGAACTTTTTTATCCATGAGGGGCTCTGCAAACTGGAAGAAATGTGGGAGCAGTGAGAGCGCAAAAATAAAACAGACGGAATTGCAATTTGAAGAAAATGTTTTGACAAAGACCTTTGAAATGTTTTACCTTCACTTCAGTGCAGGATTAGAAAAACTCTTAAAACATTTTTTAAAAAGTTACTTTCAAATAGGCTAGTTAGCCTGCAAGGCTATCAGTGGTAAAGGCTTCTGGTGGAATTTCAGGGAAAATATTTTGTTTCCAATGCTCTGATCATCTTACTTGCTAGTCAGCAGTTCGAGTTGGCTGCAGATTGAGTTTACATGATATGAGATGGGGCTGGATGAGATCATTGCTGTGTTCCGCCCCACAATCTAATGTAGAAGCAGCTTGAGATGAGCACGATAACCCTGATCTCAGTATTGGTCCTCACTGTCAGAGCCGCTTCAGGGTTTCAGTTCGCAAAATGGTGTTTTGAGATCCTGACATATCTTCAAACCCGAAACAAGCACATTACAAATTGTTCTGTGGTCGTTTCCTTTGTTTTGGTGAACCAATCTAAAGCAGAGTACGTGGAGTGCTGCAGTATTTGGGGGTTGTTGCCTGAATTCATGAGAAGAAAAGGAGATTGCCCCACATTGAGACCTCAGGGGGTTAAGAGCCTGTTACTGGTTTGCAGGGTCATTTGGAATGAGCATGGACTGGATGTGGGGGTGGGACATCTGGGGGACCTGGGACAGGGTTGGGGGTGTGGTGAATGATTAGAAAAGCAAACAGTACTCAAGTGCTAAACTGGCAACATGCCTCCCAGAATGGATGTGGCCTTTCCTTTTTCTCCCTGCAGCATTTCAGCAAAAATTAAATTGGAAAAATTTTTCTCCCTTGTTTATGACTTTCACCAAGGTTTCCTAAATATTAGTGTGGGAGGTAGAAAAGCTAATTTTTCACCAACATTTTGTAATGATATTTATTCCCTCCAGTACTTCTAAGGAAAGAAACAATTTTTCATCTCTGCTCTTCTCCACATTATCATACCAGGGATGAGTATTAAAAAACCCACCTTTCTTATTCAGAAAAAACGAATAAGACATTTTCTAGTTCAATATTTAAAAAAAAAAAAAAAAGGTGTTGCAGCATGCTGAAAAAACAAACTAGAAGTTTATCAGAAGGGAAAGAATGTTTGGCAAAAATGTTTTATTTTTGACCTGTGGTGGTGGATTTGTCTTACTAATAATCCAGCTGACATACGGACTAGACCTTTTGGAAAAGGAATACTGGTTCCCACCGACAAATGCTTTGAACTTACATGGAAGGGAAATAAGAAAGGCATTCTAACTGCACATGAAAAGCATGTGACCCCCTCCTACCTTTGCGTGCAATTCCATCAAAACTCTGGAATTTAAGCAGAATGAAGCTGGTTCTCCACTTGGCTGGAAATCCTCTCTCACATCAGATACTCACTAGTATCACAAAGGACCCAACCTAGTGAACTTCTAAATGCGATGCATGAAAAGGCCAGCAGGCTGAACCCCTTCACAAGGTTCTTTGGGGTGGTTGGTGGTTTCAGAGGATACTTGTTATTGAACATGAATCACTGATTTGATGTACCCTAAATTAGAGTCTTGTTTGGTTTTGGATTTCTTTCTTGGTGTGTTTTGGGAACAGACTGCTGTCTCTGCTACTTAATTCTTTGGAAATGGCAGCAAAAAAGCAGGGAGGGTGGGATGACAATACCCACCTAAACTACTAAACGCATCTAAATAGAATTCATTTTACCTGTGTGAAATGGAAAATTGTTGTATGTACAAGGGCAATAGGGGCCACACTGCCCAAGCCAGAGCTCCTCTGCACAGAAATGTGCAGCCTTGGGGAACTTTGAGGTTGAGTAGGAAGGTCAGCTCTTGTGTATCTGAGCTCAAAAACGTGGTCCAGAAAGCTCAGTCTCCCAATTCATGGTGTGTGGTGTTACGGCTTGGGTTTATTCGAGAGTTGAAAGGAAATATCCCTGTCCCTCATTCCCACTGAGATACTGCCAAAACATGGTGCAGCCAGACTGCAGGGGAAGAATGCAATGAACTGCCTGTGCCACTTTCCCTACACTCACACGCTGAAATTAGTAATATTGACTCTGTTATGCCTCATTTTAGGAAAAAAGTTCCACAATTGTGGGCCCAATTCCAACTTGATACCAATCATAATAAGGGCAGCCAAGGTCAGGTCTTAATTTAGGCCAAGACCTGCAGTCTGCTGGGAATAAAAACGGCAGTGATCTGGATATTCATCTGCAGAGTGTAGCAAAAGAAAGTCTGAACGCCCTGCGGCAGAGGTTGATGCGTGGGGTAAGATGTGCTCCCTTGGAGAGGACCATTCCCTGCAGGTTTTGTACTCTCTTTTATGCCTATTCTACCAACAGATGCACACAAGTCAAACTCTGAGTTTCTTCTTTGCACTCTTCATGGAAGTTGTGCCCTTCCTGTGGCAGCTGCAGCTCATCCATAGGGTGGTAAATTGACTTTTCCTATGTTTCTGAGAAGTGTTGAGCCAGCTCTGGGTGCATTAGGAGAGCTGGCCAAAATCCTATTGGCATTACTGGGGACGTTTGATAACTTGTGCTGTGGTAAGTGCTTAAACCCTGATGCTCTATAGATCTAGGCTTAAACTGATACCATTGTGAGACATTAATAACAAGGGTCTGTCTATTAAATCATAAATCAGCTCTTTGGCTGTCAAACCCACAGTATGGGAAAATTGGTGCCTGACAAATGGAAAAAAGCCAGAGAAAGTAGAAGCTGAGCAGCTCAACTTTTGATACCATCAGATTGATGGCTCAGTAGATACCTGGTGAAGATATGGGGTGGTTTTTTGTTTGTTTGTTGTGGTTTTGTTTTGTTTTGTTTTGTTTTTTTTTTAAAGAATGAGAAAAGTCTTTGTCAAAATCAGCCTTTTGGATGGAGTTTCATGGAATGAGTTGAGGAAAAAATAAAACCTTCATCCTGATAAAAGAAAGCCTTAGTTGGCAACATGCTATATCCCTGATTACAATCTGGAGTGTATCGCTTGAAGCCCATACCAACCATCTTTTCAGGTAGCTATACCTTGATTGTTTGTTCCCAGCCACCCGTCAGATCTTTCAATGAGCTTTTGAAATGATTTGTCATGTTTTGCTTCTGAGGACACTGTATCTAGCAACAAGGACACAGGCATCCCTATGAGGGTGCTTGGTTCCTGCTGCTACAAGAACCACTGTTACTCTACACAGTGTCTTACGTGGCTTCCATCAAACGTGACAGGGCACTGCTTCCTTGCAAGCAGATTCTGCTAGATATCAAAGGCAGCAATTTGCCTATTAAAGACAGAGCAGAGATGGTGCCTGTTCTGTCTGCCTTTAGATTGTTACCTTTACAACTAGCCTGGATCCCAAAGATACTGGCCTTCGGTTTAACTTCAGAATCAGCAGAAAACAGCCATTTTCTGTTTTCAGGGAGGCACAATGAGTGATTGCAATAGGTATAAAAATCACTTTCTGCTTTATGATGTGTGGATTAATGAAAGTATTAAACCATTCTAAATGATAGATAAGGAAATTATTTCCACTGTAGCTTGAAAGAAATAAAACTGCTCTGTCTTATATTTAGGAGGTTTGAAACTTTGCAAGCTCATCAAAAGTACATGGGCAACAAAGAGGGGCAAGTTTATAACCATCTAAGGATCACCCTAATATTTTAACATTCATCATTTTTCTGCTTCATTACTGTTAGTGCTTCCCATAAGCTTTGAGAAACAATCTAGTTTCTCCAGAAAAGAAGAGTAAATACAGGTCAGGCAAATACGCTTTTATGGGCAGTGCTGGGATTTTCCCATTTTACTGCCATTTTGCTCTATTAATTTTATACCATTGACATTGTTGTCTTCATAGTTCATGTCTCACAGGCTTGAGAAGGAATTACTATGCTGAGAAATTCACATGTGAATGGAAATGGTATGAAATTCAAATGTGGCTCAATTAGACAGTACAAGTTCTATGATGTGACCCTTTCGGGCTTCATAATTGGAACTGAGTGTAGCTTTTAGTTGTTTCCATGTGCAGCTGTGGCTGTGTTTGACTGTGGCTTGTGTGTAAATGTGTTTGCACTGGAATGTGCCCAACCTGCAGATGAGCGTGTGGTGCCTTGTATTGTTCCTCATATTCACAGACAAATAATGTCCTGTAAATGTATCATCCTGACTGTTTCTATATACTTGTACTAGTATTTTCATGGAGGTCTAGTTTTATGTATTTTGACATAAAGATGTGTGAATTCAAGAAGGAGAATGATGCTTTGTGTGGAGTGCCTGCAGAACTATTCATGCACACCTTGTGCATAAAAGGTTTGCTTGAGCATGGTAATTGCCAATAGAAGTTCACACAGTATTGAGTAGAAACAGATCATTAATCATTTGATTTAATCTTGAAGAACACCTGGAAAATGGAAGACAGGTCTGTTTATTGGTACCTGGAGTTTTTCTTGTGGTCTTGAAAACTCAGTCATAAATAGGTAATAGGCTGATCTTAACCTGATGTGCTGGATAATGACTGGTAGAATGTGCTCATTTATGGCATTTATGTAGAAAATAGGGAGTGGCTGGTTTAAAAAGATGCTGGTAGGTCACATATGGGGAAAGAAGTTATGTTTTCAGTGGGCAAGGAGAAGAATAGAACTGCAGGGCAATGAAAAAGGACTAAGAAGTGAAGGTTCTTTGAGTGAAAGTGATGAATAATTACCTTTGATTTCCCAAGAAACAGTTTGTTCCCGCCTCAGCTCCTTCCTGCCTTACAAAATCTTTGTGCAGTTTTCTAAAAAAAAAGTCACTCTGTCTATCCTTTTCAAGAAGCAGAAGCATCTTGACCTCATAAGTCCAAACTCAGAATCCTAACTTTCTGCTATTCAAAGTACCGGTTGTATAAAACTGAGGAGTCTGTCTTCTGAACTTGTGCAACCCCCTTGTGTTGCCTACTCTTGCGAATTTTTGTAATGCAAGTTACAACTCAAAGTGGCAAAAAATAATTTCAGCTTTCATATCCCATGTCCTTCCGAACACATACCACAGAATCTCACTTAGCAAACCCCGAGTCATGCCTGCATAACTGCAATGGAATTTTGAGTGAAACTGCAGTAATATCTTTAATACATCTAGAATAACAAAAGGATTTTAAGTTCTGGTGAATCACAGAATGGTCTGGGTTGGAAGTGTCCTTATAGGTCTAGTCCCAACCCTCATACTGTGGGAAGGGAGGCTTTTCTCCAGACCAGGCTGCTCCGAGCCCTGTCCAACCTGGCCTCGAAATGACCATTCAGAGACCTTCAGGATGTGTTTATGACATTAACAAGATCACAACACACTTGTGACATTATTCGGTTTGTCGAACCTGATATTGTGAGCAGAAATAACTTCAGTGTGATAATGACTTCATGTCATATCCAGGTTTCAGCAAAGCAAGTATTTTTAGAAACGTAAGTTCAGTTGGCTTTGCAGAATACATCCTTTCACCTCAGCTTAATTTGTAACTAATGCTGAGAGAACTGCAGCCACGGACATAAGGTACGTGCTTTTACTATCAAGTTGAGCTATCACGTGGGCAGAAGTTTATTTCCTGTTCACATCACATCAGTGGTGGGAAACTTTTTAAGTGCTGCAACAATCCCTAGTCTCTCTACTTATGCAGAAAGCAATTTTATGCCCCTTTATATGATACCATGTGCTCAGAATCAGCCCAGCCTAGCTATATTTTATGAAGATGCTCTTTTCTGCACTCCGGTCAGTAATATTTTCTCCTTGGCTTGCCATTTCTGACTGGTCATTTGTTAAGGGTCTTGAGCAAAATTTCTTCTCTGCCCAGAATAGAGGGTGAGGTATATATCTGCAGTCTGGCTGGAAAATGATGTAGAGTGAAAATGAACCTTTTATATAGGGAACTCTGAGCCCAGGCTAAAATTATTTGTGAGGCTATGCTAGATTGTTCCAGGTCTGTTTGTTCTCTGACAGGGATGCTCATACTTTCCCAGGTGTGGGTCACACTGACAGTTTTCCAGGCACTTTGAAGCTGCATGTGTTACTGAGAAATGCGATCTGAAAACTGCCAGCTTGTTTACTGAACCTGTGAGGTGCCCCACAGGCAATGTCAGTTCTTTGTCTGTTCAAGAGTCCAGGGGATGGCAGGGAGGGGCATATAGTTTGTACAGACTACACTCACAGTACCTCAATGGGCCTGACTTAAAAACTCAGTGTTTTCAATAGATTTTTGGATACCAGTTCCTTCCCATGGAGATATAGGAGAAACAGAAAGAAGCTAATAACTTGTGTCTCGAGTTAACCATGTGCCAAGCACCCAAGAGTGGTCCTTCCTAAGGCTACAAGACTCCCCTTAGCCATGAGTTTGGATCAGGAGTAACATCTGAATAACACTGGATCAGAACTCTTGGATCAAACCTCTAAACATTTCTTATACTTGCGTGGTCCTCTATAAACGTGGTGCTGCTGTCTGCTACTTCCATTCCTTCTCCTCTGTTGTCCATTCACCAGTACAGCTCACATTTGTCAAAGGGAAAGAACCCATTTGGGATTCACCGGTGACTGTCACAGGTCAGTGGCATTTACCCAGGGAGAAGTCAAGTGGTGTCATGGAGGTGAAAGGAGTGATTCTTAATTCATTGAGGTTAACTTCTGAAATTAGCCTAATTTGCAATTTATGGCCCTTGACCATTATGAATTGGCCTGTGTAAAAATACCCTTGCTGCCAGCATAATAATTGTAACTTTTCAATAATATAAAAAGATTTTTCTTATGTGCTTGCTAGGACACTGCCTTCTTCCCATGCCAGGTGAAACTTAACCCTTTGGGGGACTTTTTGTTAACCTGGCTTTCCTAAAATCCTCCAAGGACGTTAGCTCAGATTTAATATCATCATGCTAGGACTTGATCTTACATGCTTAGGAGAGACACCTTTGCAGCCATACACCACAGACCTTGCTTAACAACAAGCCTAGACAATTTCTGTGCAGTTAAAATGAAAATAGGAGCAGTGCAGGTGTTGACATGGGCTGTTGTTATGAGCGAGGAATTTATTCCCTAACTATATTCTCTGACACTTTGACAGGTCACTTAGTCACAGATGCAGATGAATGTAATTACATCCAGGAAGTGATTGCTGAAGTTCTCTTATTGATATGCATGCTGGGGTACCGCTAAGATGGGTTCCTTTCTTCTTTTCCCTTGAAAAAATATTCCCTTAGGGATTTACATGCCTTGAGTCAACTTGTCAACCATTATAAAAGGAATGCCATGGAATAACTAATGTGGAGGAGGCTTAGTTGAGTGCAGGAAGTGGAGAATAATTTTGCTTATGAAAATAAATTAGAAAATGTTTCCTCTCTCTCTCCTTCATTTACACTGTGAATGTCACCTAGGTGCAGAGTGGAGGTCACCCGTGCTGTCCCATTGTTACAAGCAAGAGGTCCTGAGGAGAGATTAGGTGTTGATGGGATCTAGCAATAAATGTGTGACACAGTTCTTATCTGCAGCTCCTCCTACGCTAGACCCACAGGCAGTGTGACTCAGTGCAGGCACAGCAAGTGATCTGTGTGTGACTAAGTATAGCAGCTCATCCTTTTGGCTCTGGGGGACTTTGCTGTAGTATTGTGGCCAAAATAATTAAAGGTCATACAAGCCTTCTTGGAATAGGGCACAGCTCCTTATTTTATAAGCACCACTGAAAGTGTAGGAAGGAGAATGTGTTAGAAGCATGAGACTGATGACTTGTAGGTCCAGACTGGGTGGGTGGCAGCCAGATAACCCATACAGAGGCTGGGAAAAGTACTGCTGAAATGGCAAGCAGTAAGTTGGGCCAGTGGAAAACACACAGGTGTGAAAACAAACTACTAGAGTGTTGCTCATTGGTGTCTTTCAAGAGGTTGCCCCACAGTTGAATACAACATCCCTTCATTAATCCTAGAGGAGGTTCTGTGGAATAACACCATCTGCCTGTTCCTTATCCTTCAAAATCACTGCTGAGCTTAACACACGTGATACTGCTAAGGAAGCGCATTCAAATAGTGCACTCATTTATGGTTGTCTGTAACTGTACTCAACATTACCATAGATAATACACTGGAATAAATGGACCATCAACCAAGGGCAATGGAATAAAAATCATTCTAATCTAAACAGGGGTACCTTTCAACTAGACTAATATGAAGATGTTTGGTACTTCTGAAATGTTAAAACATGTTAATAATATCTATTTTTTTATCAATGTGAAATGAATTCACAAAATTTGTGGGATAATTTGGTCTTGATACTTATAATGAAGTGATTGCAGGTAAAAAATAATAAGTAAAAGGAAAATGTCTTTCCTTTTCCTAAGTCTGGGCTCTGTTAGAGGTCTGTAAGATCAAATCATGCATGGCGCTTGGTAGGTCTTATTAATGGTGCTAACCACTTCTTACTAAATCAGAAATTCAATTGGGTTTTTCCAGCAGTTGAGGTTTTTCTGTGCTTCTCTGCTTGTAATTGCTTTTATAAAGAAGAATCAGCATATTGAAATGTGTTCAAGCCCACTTGTCAGCCTGTGAAGCAAAATGAAAAGGCAGTAAATCTTGATTGAAACTCTGACTTGATGCTCAGCCCTGAACTCTTTAATGCTGATGGAAAGATTGATTGGTATGGCAGGATGTGGTGCTCACTCTGTGCGTGTGAGCACTGCAGGGTGACCCAGTTACGCTCCACCCAAGCGCCCCTCCGGGACCTGAGATGGTCAGAGGGTCTCAGCTGAGCGATGTTCAATTCTTTGAGGGTTTAGAGTTAAAATGTGGCGGCCGCTGGAATTTTTTTGCGGAGATGGTGAGAGACCTGCAGCAACGAGTATGGTGGGGAGAATAAAACTCATTCCTGCTCATTCCCAAGTAATTCTGGTCTAAAAACGAATGAAAAAACCCAAAACCAAAACAACCACCCCGCCTTATAACAGTAACAAACTGCTTCTTAGGACCGATCCTTTGATTTGAGTGTTTCTTTTTCATGGTTTGGTTCCTATCACCCTTTTTGAGAGACCAAGTTTTTAATGGTTTAGTGCTTTTGAAGATGCCCTGAAGTGGACGTGCTGAAATAAAGGTCCTCAGGTTTATCTGTTTGGAGGGAATTTCCTTCACTCTTACAGAGAAGCCTGTGGTTAAGATGCTGACACAGCAGGGGGCCATTGGGAGTATTTCTTCTCTTAGATTCCCCTTGAGGTTTTAAGCTCTGAAACTTGTTTTCAGAAAATCCACTTTGACTGGAGTTGCTCTGAAAGACATTTTGATGTTTATGAAGCAGCTGGTGACTGATAGGAGATTTACTAAAGGCATGGGGTAGCTTTTCCCTTTACTATCCTTTTTTGACCATCTCCTTTGAGAGGGACATGTGACAACTCACTGGTGTGTATGTTCAAATTACAGGATTGTCAGGAATATACTGTTTTATTTCATGTAAAAGTTTAAAGCATTACCTTGACTTCCCTGTGCTGAAGCTAAAAGTGACCTTTCCCTGCTCCCTGCGTTGAAGTACCTCTGCTGGCACCTTGGTCCTCACCTCAGTAGCTTCAGTTCACTCCATTTCCATTACCACCTGTCTCCATTCTTTTCCCTTCTGGAAGCCAGGGACTAGAAGGGTGGCAGTCACATTCGCCCTTTATCCCATCACTGAGTCCAAGTAAAGATGTCAGAGGTGAATCTGGGGCGAGACAAAAGGCCATGCGATGAAATGTGTTGGTCTCTGGCAGTGCTGTCAATTAGTTGGGACTGAAACAACACAATGAAACACCTCAGGTATGTGACATCACTGTTTCATGTGCACCCACTTTGTGTTTACTGCTTGTGTGCTCAGTCTATACCAACTCGAAGCTTTACGGAGATTTTTATGTGACTGTTCAGTGGTGAGCACAACAGTTCCGTACAGCCCTTTCCTGACATATGATGTTACTTGAAATAAGATGCAGCAAAATTATTAATAGAAATGAAAGACAGTATGTCAAAGACTGTTGTGATTCATAGTAATGGTGTGATTAATAGTAAAAGTGAGAGCAATATCAATGACAGTAGTAGTGGGAAAAGAGGAGGAGTAAAGAGAAGCCCCTTCCAGGATTCAAATCCTCTCTGCTGTAACACACAAAGGACAGGAAGAGTCATACTGAGTGAGGCCAGTGACTGCTTAGACTTTTATACTGCTTTTGGCAATAGTTAGTAGCATATATATCTCCATATATATATATAAAAGGAAGAGCTTAAGAGCAAAAAAAAAAAAAAAACAAACATGCAGTGTGTTTGTATAGATGTTCTCAGATCCAGTGATGTGGTTTGGGAATTTCCTGAGCTAGAGATGGCATCTTTGTTTCATAATTCTTCATAGATTTTAGGGTTTTTTGGGGGGTCTAAATATGAAGCAGTGTAACATTTTGGTGTGATCCATAGCCTGCAGAAAGGAGTTCCAAAGTTTAACTCAGAGTTATGTGATGAAGTTCTGGCTGCTTTGAATCCACTACCTGGAAACTACCTGGAAATTTTATGGGATGTCCTCTAATTCTTGCATTAGAAGAGGCAAAAACTAATCATTCCTTGTTTTGGTCTCTGGGCTTTTGAAGGAATTTCCTTCACTCTGTCCATTCTAAAGCATCCGTTTTTGAGCACTAACTGATTTTGACAAGTAATCACTAGGGGAATAATATTTAAAATAATATATATTTGCCATATCAACCAAGTAAGGCTCCTTCCTTCAAATTTTCAATCTCAGAATCAGTGAATTATAACTAGGTCATGGTAACAAAAGTAAAAATAAATAAATAGATAAATAGATCAATAGCAATAAATCCACCTCCACCATCCTACTCCCCTCTGGTGCAGCACATCTAATTTTCAGCAGCTGCTATTATCGTCTGCTCTCTGAAATTGAATTGATACATTCTGCTGTAATTTTGTACATTTGTTGCTCTGGGTATTTTTGTCTATTAGGTTATTGGTGTCTTGGTGCAAAAAAAAAAAGCTTTTTAAAAGACTAGCTCCTATTAAACAATAAGGTCATTACGTAAATCAGCGCTGCAGTCTGCTCTTGGAGTTGCATGAGGTGCTGGTCATTCCTTTTGAAAAGGATATGGGTGACTTAGAGGGAATTCAGAAAAGGCTGAGCAAAACGTGAAGCATTGGAGAAGACTCCTCTGTGAAGAAGCATGGGAAGAATGTGGTAGCTTAGAAACAAGATGAACAAGAGAAGCCAAGGTAAAAAAAATCAAATATTAAAACATCGTAGTGGGTTGACCCTGGCTGGACAGCAAATGCCCACCAAAGCTGCTCTATGACTCCCCTCCTCAGCTGGATGGGGAATAGAAAATATAATGAAAGACCCACGGGTTGAGGTAAGGGCAGGAAGAGATCACTCACCAGTTACTGTCGGGGCAAAACAGAGTCGGCTTGGGGAGCTTAGTTTAATTTATTACCAATCAAAATAGAGGAGGATAATGAGAAATAAAACCTAAATATCAAAAACATCTGGTCTCCACCCCTCACTTCTTCCCGGGCGTCCTTCACTCTCAAGTTCTTTGTCTCCTCCCTGGCAGCAGTGCAGGGAGACAGGGAATGGGGGCAGTGGTCAGTCCATCACTCATTGACTTTACCCGTCCTTCCTCCTCCAGGGTAGGGCTCCTCACGCTCTTCCCCTGCCCCAGAATGAGTCCCTTCCACAGGAGGCAGTCCTTCAGGAGCAGACAGCTCCAGAGTGGGTCCTCCACAGGATCACAAATCCTGCCAGCAAATTGGCTCCGCTGTAAGCTTCTCTCTCCGTGGGGCTTATCTGTTGTGCAAGTTCCTTTCCCTCCTTCCATTCCCAGGAATCCTGAGTCTTGACTGTTTATGAATTCATGAGTATCACATGGGAGACACAGAATAGGAGCTCTGATCTGACCACACAGTCTGTCATTTCAGGCTGTTCATTTCTATTGCAATGTTTTAATTTCCAGTACAGCAAAGCTCCCAAATATGTTTAATAATGAGCCTGTGAAAAGTCTACGCAAATCAGGAAAATATTAAAGGATTAGCTTCATTTTTAGTGTATCTAAATCTAGTCCACTTCAGAATTGACAAATTTGTATTAAGCAACACTGATTTAGGTCTCTAACTTTAAGTACATGTTTATAATCCACTGAAGTGGATTGAGATAAATAGGTTTGAGGAATGTGCTTAAAATGAAGAGTATACTTGAGAGCTTGTAGAGTCAAGGCCTGGTAAAGAGCTCATCAAAGGTTTTCCTAGATGCAAAGTTGCACAGACATAAATTTGAAAGTGATTTGGAATTGTTTGGATTAAACTTGTTGGAAAGTTTGGTAAATGCGTTTGATAAAAGGGAAGATTTTGAAGGTTGAGAGACAAATCTTGCTAAAGCCAGTCAGTTAAAGGCACTACCACCCTCCTCCACCTCTTTGCCCCTGTCCTGAAGATCACTGCCTCCAGGACAGAGCAAGTCCCTCCACTGCTGTGTTTTATGTGCTACCAAATTTATCTGTCTAGTAGTGATTTGATTCTAAAATCTCGAATTAGGAACAGAAGCAATTGAGATGTATCCAAGTTCCCTTTTGGTCTTCCTGATTTAGTGGCCAGTAAACTCTGGGAGTGGGATAGGCAAACAGCCAGGGAGCCAGTGCACCTTCAGCTGCTCCTACTGTTCGTATCAGTGTGAGTTAAAGATGGTAAATAAATGGAAATTAATCACTCAGTCTTTAATGTCTTCATGCATGAGTGTTTAAGGAAGGCTTACATCAGTTTAACAGAATCAGCAGCCTGCAATCATCCAAACCTCCCAAACTTTCACCTGCAAGGCTGGGCTGGGGATGGGAAGTCACTAGTTTAATATTCTTTATTGAATGAATATTTGTTAGCCAAACTGCAAAAATTGTGTGAGCACTCACAGCTCATAGCAATCACAGTGTAAATGGTGCTAAATTCACGGTTCCTCGGAGAGCCTTGTCATGGAAACATGCTCCCGAAGTTTAATAAAAAACTCATAAAGCCTTTAACTCTCTGCTTGCCTGCACGCAGCATGTAGGTGTCTTTAACACAGTTCTGAATAGGCACCACACTTGTAATACATGGCTGGTGTCAAAAGAGACCTCAGAAATTAGTGGTTCTACAAATCCATGCCTTGGATATTTGTGACTGCAATGGATTTCTATTCTGTGTCATGTATTAGTATCTATCAGTCACTGAATTTCAGTCCTTATTCCCATTCTCATGCAATTTCTTCTCCTTTTGAAACTTTTTTGTAAATGAAAATGCATCCTAAGAAATCGCTCAGTATTCGTTTTCCTCGAATAGCTCCTGGCAACACAGTCTAGTTCAAATTGAGTTACTTCTATTAAGGCTTTGAATCTGGGGGAAAAGATGAACTTTTTTTGTTTCCATTATTGCCAGTATGAGATCCTTAAATGTTTGAGTTCAGTCCATTTCCCAGGAAACTCTCACACAGATGGTCAATAGTTCATGCAAGGAGGCAGCAGACCATATAAACAAGGCTTTGGATTCAGGCATTATTATTACCAGGGTAGCTTAATAATAAGACCAAACCCTTTGAGAAATTGTTCGTTGCTATTCTTGACGTTCAAGCCCAGTCTAATTTAGGATTTTTACAAAATCTAAAATAAATTACTGGGAATATTGCTTCTGTTGAAGTTTATATATATGTGTGTGTCTCTGTGTGTGTGTATATATATATACACAGTCATAAAAGACAATTAGAATTAGTCTGATCTGAGTATGTTTCAGTAATTTGCTAAATGTTTGTTATGCCTCTCGTATTTTCTGTATGTTTTAAAGTTGGTGGGTTTTTAACTCTCCCTGGTTTGTATACTGGGTGTGATGTTCTATGGTGTGGGAATCCCTTTGATCACCTCTCCCAGGTATGCTCCCTCCGGCTGGTAAGGTATGAGACAAATGAGAAGAAAAAAGTTATCAACACTATTCTCATTTCGAATCCAAAACAAAGCACTGTAACAGCTACTGAGAAGAAATTAACTCTACCCTGACTAAAACCTGGATAGCATGCTAAAAAGTACAAGCAATAGGAGATAAATATATATTATGCAGACTATAGGAGGGAAAGACTAGACAAAAGTAATAGACCATCAGTTGATCAGAATAAAACTACCCTTTCAGAAAAGGGATTATTTTATTTTTATTTTTGGCTCTGCCTACTTTTGAGTCATGATTTCAAATCTCTGGATGCTGTGCACTGCTCTTTAGTCCAGCAGTGACAGCTTCAGTCTCATTTCTCTAAAAGAAATTCCTGTAGAGAGGTCTTCCCAAAGTCCTGCGTAACACCAGTCCTGCTCTTATTTCACACCAGCATCTGGCAGCCAAAGATTCTTTTTCATCATGATTTAATTTGTCACCTATATAGAGCCATGCAGCCACACTGCCTGCACAAGTCATTGCAATTCAGGGTGGGGTGGAGACCATCGAACTTGGTGAAAAGAGAAGCCAGAAAAATGCAATGGTGCTGGAAACCGACTTTATTCACTCTGTGTGGGTTTTGACAATGGTCTTGGACAAAGAAAGGAGCCAGCTGGGTCCTGGTGAGCAAGTGGAAACCACCTTCACACACATGTTCTTGCTTAGGCCAGTAAGAGAAGGTGGTAGGGTGAAGGGCTCCTCCTGGTTTGGACCAGACTCACCGAGACAGAAGGTGGGAAGAACAGTGTGACTCCAGGGCAGAGGCATTTCTACTCCCCTTTCCACTGCCCAGCTTGAGTTAGCAAGGGAACAACATGAGCAATACTAACAGCACCCTGCAGAGAGCAATGGGCTTTTCTGCTCTGCTGTCTACTTAAAATTCTCTGTGTCTCGGACAACCTTGAGATGCCCTGCTGTGTACCTCTTTTCCTTTTTTGAGTTGTGATGTGAAGTTTGCATAACTGCAAACACTCTTGGGCTCTCTGATGGTTCGGGAACCTGCTGAGTTCTCCCGAAATCATGCTTGCACACTGCCTGAGGAGAGACCTTCCCTCAGACTACACACATGCATCCCTTCCTAACAGACCTCAGCATACACACTGCCCATTGCAAGAGCACTGGGGGCAAGCTGTGAGCAAGTGAAGTTGCCAGCTGGCACTTTCACAGCAAACCAGAAGGGGACCTTTTGTCCACACTGTCACGTCAAACCCATTTCATGAGTTTACAGATGTGATCTCTCTTCTAAGAGATTCAGAAATGAACTGGGTTACTTATAAAACAAGAATCCACTAAAGGAGATTAATCACAAAGACCTTGTGAGGGGAAGAGGAGCGGCAGACACTGATCTCTTCTCTGTGGTGACCAGTGACACGCCCAGAGGGAATGGCCTGAAGTTGTGTCAGGGGAGGTTTAGGTTGGATATTGGAAAAAGGTTTTTCACCCAGAGGCTGGTTGGGGACTGGAACAGGCTCCCCAGAGATGTGGTTACAGCACCAAGCCTGCCAGTGTTCAAGATGCATTTGGACAATGCTCTTGGGCACCTGGTGTGACTTTTGGGGTGGTCCTATGTAGGGCTAAGGGTGGGACTTGATGATCCCTGTGGGTCCCTTCTAATTTGTCATAATCTGTGATTCAGTGAAGTCTTTTGGATGATTTTCTTATAAACCAACACTGAGGAAAAGCAGAAGGGCTGGCTCTGGTCTTAGTGAACCACAGTTAGCATTGAGTAAATACCGAACGGTCCCAGGCGAGAGCAAGGGCTGGTATGGATTAAATGTCCTACAGCTAAGGAATAAGTTGGAAGGTTTGTGTTTCTTGTGCAAACTATGGCTGTCCTGTGTCCTAAAACACTCTTTGGGTCTGCTATGACATTTTGACTCTGTGCTGCTTGTGTGTATCAGGTCTCTGAAAGGTTATGGACCATAGGGAGAGAGTAGGAAGGGGAAAAATTGTGTCTTTACCCTTCCAGTGATGAACAAATCAATAGTTACCTCTGTGCCTGAAATCACAGTTGTCTCATTAAAATCTGAGTTATAGCTTGTGTGTTCTGCTGCTGCTGCTCCTTCACTGGTTTTAGGGTAATGTTCCCAAACTGTGTGCAGTGGTCCAGTCCTTTAGTTCTGGCAACACGCACAATTTTTGCCCCCCTGTTTTCCCCTGCAATGTTGCCTTCGTAACATGTAAGGATTTGTATCTGAACATGCCAGGGGCAGTGTTAAAAAATCCATGTTTGCCAAAAGAAGAGAGAGTACTAACATTTAGAAAAGTGGAAGGATGGATCTTCACTGGAGATACAAAGTCGATAAAGAGATATGCAGTGACCTGAGCATAGGTCAACTTGACCTATGTGAGAATAGAGGGAAACGAATGAAAGGAAAACAAGTTAGACGAAAAGGCAGCACTAAAAATATGAGCTGCAACCATTAGTTGCAGTACTGTCAGTTCTTAAAGTGGTTGGGCAATACTTTGCCTTTTTTTGTCTCCTGTGCCAGGATGTGAAAACACGGGAGTGAATAGGTCTGTGCACTGGCCTTGCAGCAGACAGAATAGTCTGTTCTCCTGAACAGGGAAACCGAGTCATGAAGCAGGAAAATGTGCTGCACTGGGACATGTGATGGAGCGTGTCTGGGGATAGAAGGAAGATCTCATGAGCCTGGGGCTCTGTGCAGCTGCTGACTATTAAGAAGCCATTTTTCTCTCTGACCATAACATTTTGGGTGGAGACCCTGATCTGCTATTTTATGTCTTTATAGAACCTCTGCATGCAGGCTGGTAAGGTAAGAGGCATGGTTAAAAAAAAAATCCAACTATTTATGTCCCTCATTATCCAGCAACCTTTGTAACTCTTGGCTTTATGTATTCCAGGCTGGAACACTTCTTATTGAGGAACATAAAAGAGTATTTGGATGAACTGCAAAGTAGATGCAAGAGTATTGTATTTCCTTAATTTTTACATTTGTCATGTCCAAGATGCCAGTTGCACAATGCATGGGGTGGTGGAAGAAATTTCTTACCATGTGATTTGGAGATGCTCATGGGGTTTTTTCTTGCTCTGCAGAGACTTGGCAAGGGATCAACAGTTCGGGTACATAGGAATGTCATACTCAATTAATTTTGTGAAATTACACTCTGAAGTTGTGTTTAGAAAGTGAATTAATATTGGTGAAAAGCACTGATATCCTTGGATAAAGGGCAACAGAGAAGAACACATTGTTATTATTAAACTGTTGTAGAAATCCTCTCTTTCGCTTTGACTGAATTATTGCAGTGAGTTTCCTTGGTGATGTGACGTAGAATTTACTGAAGTGTTTGTGCTGTATAATTGAAAATGACATTACCTTTATTAAACTGGCTATGGGACTCTTAACTCTTTTTTGTGCTGCAAACCAGCTTTGCCCGTGATTCTTATCAAGGGTCCTGAGCCAGTAAAGTGGAGGCTGGTGAGACATCCACTATGAAACATCTAAACAAAGGGAAGGCCGAGGGCAAAAAATACATGCCTTACTTGAGGCAAGTGAAATAATAGCAGATGGATAATGAATGTGGCTGAAGTCCCTATAAACCAATCATTAAATTGTTGCCTATTGAGAACAAATGGAAGAGTACAATTTCTTGTCCTTTTCTCCCTCAAACTAAGACCATCAGGTTCAGGATGTAGAAACCTCTTCCTCGGTCATCAGTTCAGATTCAGCTTTCTTGGCACTACCAACATTGGCTGTCACCAGTGGCTGTTCACTTATCTGAGTAAAATGAGTTAATGGTTCTAGTCCAGTTTTTCTTAGACAGATGTGTACATCATAATGAATCTCATCCCAATCAACGCTAATTGCTGCTTCTAACATCAGCCTCCCAAGAGAGCCTTTAGGGGGCGAGCAGAGTGTGGAGTTTAGATCTGATGGGCTCACACACCTAGGGATCAGTACCAGGGCTTGCCTTTCAAAAGCTGTCAGTCTGGCATTAAATATGAGTACTAGAGACTAATACTGTGGTTTGAATTTTTCTCATGCCTTAGATGCTAGAGTGTTCAGAATAAAGGTGTCCAGCTTGTTAAGTGTTGGTGCAAATTATTAAGCTGTCCTTTGCACAGTGCTCTCTGTTCTAGTGCAGCAGGGTGGTCATGTGCTTCACAGCTCAACTCCATGCTGCAGCAACACTGATTTTATCACCCCCAGTGCAGTAGGACCCTTACATTTGGAGTGACTGCAATGCAGCACTTTTGTGGGTTTTACTGGTGTTGTCTCTCTGGTACCCTGTGGGCTTAGCTGTGCTCTCCAACTATGTACTGATCTCAAAATGAAATTACATCTTCATAAGAATATAATCATTCCCTTGTCAAATTAAATTGGGTAAATTTTCTCCTCTCAAATTAAGTTTGATTTTTTTAATGACTGCTTAATCCTACCAATATTGGTATAATGGGAATATAGATATACTTTGACTGAATGTGGGTCCTCTCCTGGATACGCCAACTTGATTATATATCTCAGTGCATCCTAACTAGGAAGCTCAGCTTTCCTTAAATCAAAATAGTTGCTTCATTGTTACATCATTAAAAAAAAAAAGCCAGGAGCCTGATTAATAACTGTGCTCCAGGCTTCTTTCACAAAGACAAGAGAGACTCTGCAAAGAAATCAACAAGTATGTTAAATATTAATATCTGTGTGGCTCTGATGATTTGTAGCTTCTCATTCCAGAATGGGATAGAATAATAGATAATGGAAAGAAAGTAAAATTATTGCAATGTATAAATATGTATTTAATTAAGGAAATTTAAATTATTACCCCATAAAAATCACAAAACCGTGTCATTACCAATCAGAAAATCTCTGATCTTGCTTATTGAAAATCTAAACTCTTTAATGAAACAAAAAGCAAATTTGTTCTGGATGTTCTGGGGGCTCTTAAAATGTAACAGTTCTTGGGTTTGTATTTCTTCCTAATCTACCCTTTGACACCCTGAAAATTAGTGGCTTCCCAGAGTGCTTAACTTCACTCTGGTACTGAGCAGGCCAGACATAGCCATTGATTGAACCCTACATCTGTAACCCCAACAGTATTTATTTGCAGTTTGTCTGCCGTGGGCCAGACCCTCTCTCTTTTATCTTTAGTTTGTGAAATTACCAAAGTGTCCGATTCAGACTGGCACGATCCATATCAGAACAGATGAGGGCAGAGCGTGAGCCAAACCAGGATATTTTGCTAATGATTTGCGTATTATCGACACCTTCCCAGCCTCTCGGGAGATGCAAGTCTTGGAGAATAGAAAGAAGAGCAGCTGGATCAGTTGAAGTCAAGGGAGAAACCAAGACACATTAGGCCAAGTTTCCAACTAGATCAGAAGACAAAGTTTATTTCTTTTTACTTTACCTATGTGTGTAATCATTGCAGATCAATTATTTCTAACCAACTGATGGTGACTCTGGGACTTGCTGAGTATTTTGCCCCTTGTATGAGATCCACTGAATCTGGTGAAAGCAATTGCTCTGAATCAGGCTTTGTAGCAGGAACTGAGGCTACTTCCAGCCAGAAGCCCAGGATCTGATTTTCTCCAAGAAAGCTATTTTCTTTATTTTCTGCCTAAAGTTCTACAAATCTTTCCTCATGGGAATGTGATGTATCTGCAAAATTAGATCCTTCATTGATTTCTTACTCAATCCAAGGAATTAAATTATTTTCTCTGTATCAGTGGAGGAGTCAAAACGGGACGAATGAATGAAATCCCTCACTGGTGGGCCAGTTCCCTTTATGTCATCCAACAGAGAAACACTGTGAAAGGACAGTAAGAAATGCAACTACTGTGGAGGGTTTTTTCCTGCTGATCTCTTGCCTCGGATTGATTGGATTTTTACCTTGTAATGAGTGCTTGTGAAGATTACAAATGCCAAGAACTGCAGCATACCCTGTGCATCCACTCCATCTAATTATAAGTCATGTACAGTTAGAGAACAGAGCTATGGCTTCTAATCCCTTCTGTCTTGCAGATGAATTGAGATGTTTGGTTGATACATAACGGGTCACAGGCTCATCTTATTCACAGGGAAAAGTGAGTGCTCTCTGCAAACAAACTAGCAGCTACACAGTTGAGCCAGGCCAGATTTATTTTTCCTTTTCTTCCAGGTCATCAAGTTGTGGTGAATTGCTTCAGAGCCCAGTGGATTCCACCCAAAGCCTGCCTTTCATTTCTGAGGTCCAAGATCATTACGGGAATTACCCAATGTTGCACCCAAGTGGCAGCTAAAGGTCTTCTAGGAGCTGGACACAAAATAGACCAAGAGTCACTGAAAATCTTTTGGTTTAATTTGAATTAGTTATGTTTTCAGGTCAGGCTCTATCTCCTGTTAGCTCATGAAATTGGCTTTGTGACACCGATGTGGCATGAGACATTACATCAGTTCAGTGTGCCTGGATTGCATTGACTTGCTCTTTCACTTCTACGTACTTGTGCATAATCCTGAGATATCCACTGAAGTTTTCTTTCCTCCTGGAAACGCCTATTTATACATTCTATCACTTGCCATCCATGGCTGTGGAAAGCCTGCTCACAATGACTTGAAACTGATGATTTCATCTCCAAGCACACCGTGCTTTTAAACTGTGAACCTGACTAAGAAGCTCTGTTCCTTTTTGACACCTTATGCCCAGAGGAAAGACTGAAAGGAAACATGTGTGCATTTTTGAGATGGAGTAAAAAAGGATTGCTCTCGAGAGAATTTCTCCTAGGATTCTGTGATGAGTAATGCTCCTGTCAATTACTGGGTTTTTCAGAAACAAGCTAAAAAAAAAGCTTAATTTTAGCTTCATTTGCCTTTTTGAATTGATGTCGTTCCTACTCCTGTGAAAATAGGTATTCCCTGCGGAAACTAAGAGCTCTCAGTTGGACGAGAAATCAATGCCAATTAAGATCACAGAAATTATTAAAGACTTTCCATCCTGGGTCTTCATTTGAGATTTTATTAAGACTTTTGTAGAGACATATTCAAGCAGTTGTGAAGTTTCCCCACAATATGTGCTTTGGAACATTTCATATAAGTCACAAAGTGCTAAAATTAGTAATTTTCTTCCTTTGAGCTATGGTTGCTTAGCATAGTACTAGGGACTGTAATGACTTGATGGATTCACATCCGTAACTTAATACCCGTTCTTGGGAAGGGTAGAGTGTTTGTTCCTTTTTAAATTTGTTTTAATTATTTGATACTCTCTCTCTTTCTTTAGTAAAATCCCTCTCCTAGGATGAGAAGTCAATGTGAGATGTAAAATCTAAATTGATGGCAATGAGGATTTATGTCTTTTAATTTAAACAAACAAAAATTTGTGTCTCGATAGCAGGTTTGTTAGCTAGGATCCTTCTCTCTCCTATGAAAATTACATGCCAATTCAATCCACCTATTTTAGGTACCAGTTTTAGAAGGAAACTTTGATGCCAGGTTGAGGTGTTGGATGCACAATTTTTATATGGTTCTGTAGAGCTTCAACTGATGTGTGAATCTTACCTCTGGTGTATTTAGAAACCCACATCTCTTCTCTAAAGAGCTCTAAGGGCCAGGAGTTGGCTGCCCTGGTTTGGAGAATTTGTCTTTTTTTCCTGAATTCCACTGCTCTGCCCAATAGTGCTGGGTGGACTTTGCAGTGATTTACCATAGAACCAACTGCATTACAGCTGTGGAGCAACTAGTTTACTTTTAAATAATTCTAGCAGACAAGTGGTCACAGGACAAAGGGCTATTCCTTCTAACAGTATGGAGCGCTACAAGTCTGCAGAAATTTGTGTGTGGGTATTATTCACTTCTTCATGTAGCTCTTAATTGCTTCAACCTGCTTTAGTGAAAGGGCTCAGCTCCTGCTGGTGTACCTGGATACACCATGATGTTCCTCTTTGGGAGCAAGTGAAGCTGTAAAAGTCACAAGAGACAGCGAAGGTTCTAATTTCCTTTCACAGTCAATGGGGTTTATGCCCTAAAATCCCCATTGATTTAAAGCAGTTTCTCTTTTGTTGGTAAGGAACTCCAAAGTCAAACACGAACACTGCATTAAAGGTGCTTCCTGTTATTAGTAGCTGGAAGATATCTTATGCTCAGATGTTATATAGGTAACTCAAAAAAAGGGGTGAAAAATAAAAAATTCTTCAGAGAGATTCTCTAAGATTTTTCCAGCATCTCTGCATCTCTGTATTCTGAACCCTTGTTAAAACTCAGTCACAATGCAAAGGGGATAACATTGGTGAGATTTAAGACAAAAAAAGGAATTGAAAAAATTGTTACCTAGTAGAGGGAAAGTTAGAGGAAATGGAAAATAGAAAAGAACAACCAACCAAGTCACTAAGCTAATTTTGCTCTCTGATGTGTTTGGTATTCACATTATTCAGTGCAGTCTGATATGCAGACTAAGGATGTAATTCTATGTTGTAAACATATTTAAAATGAATGAGACTGCCAGCTTACATTCCTCTAACAATATTTTATGTGCCTAAGTCTATGGGTTGATCCCATGCACTTATTGGATTTTTTAGTCCAGATATCCTTCTTATTTCAAAAGGAAGAAAAGAAACCTAATAGTCCAGGTTTGCAGCAGACCCCTTCTTGCTGGGTGTCCCCTGCACTTCCACTCTCCCTTCACATCATTTCCAAAGTCTATGTTTTCTTTCTGCTAATGCATCTGGGGAATGGCTGGCCAAGAGATGTGAGAGCTGAGGCTTGGATCTTCATGTCTAGGCTAAGGATTTTTGTGACCTGAGCATGGAAAAGTTATTTCAACACGTTAAATGTTGAGGGAAGTAAAATTGAGAAGGTGGTTTCAGCTCTCACCTATTTTGCAGATCTCAGTGTCTGAGAACAACCACCGTTTTTGCACTTATTGCAGAATCCCCCAGGAGAGCCCTGCGTTGTCAAAGAGAATAAATTGCTTCCTCACTTGTAGAAGTGGTCCCTGAAGTTCAGCATTAAGAAGTGAATGGGATGCATCACAGGAGAGATTTTGCTGCCTCTGTCTATAATAAGGTTAAAAGGTAACCTGATCACATTCTCTAAGTATCTCCAGTGGGGTTATCTGGTAGAAAGTGCAGAGATGGGAAAGTGCTCATTAATTTTAGACAAAGTCATAACAAGAAACAGTAGCTTGAAATTGAAACTAGATGAATTAAAAATGAAAATAAGATCTTTTTTATTTCTGATTTGTTTTCTTAACAGTGGAGATATTTAACAGCATTGTCTGACTGCTCACATGAAGAGGATGGTTTTCCACTGCTTGGAGTCTTTAAATTGCAATGACATTTTTTTCTAAGGGGGAGATTTTTTACCACTGCTGAAGTCATTGGGCTGAGGGGAATTCCTTTTTGAGACTCTGCCATTAATATCATGAAGACTTTGAGGCTGCAGGATCACCATGGGCCTTTTGGCCCTTAGACTTTCCTTGGATTGTCCTTTCCCTTTAAATATACTATTTATTTCAATGTTTTTCCCCTTCTCCATGGGCTCATATCTCTGGCCTCGGTGCAATGAAGATCTAAATTATCTCCTTCCACACTAATCAACTATTTTTACTCAATAACATCTGCCAGAGGTGATGAACAGAGCATGGAGCTTGCTAGGGCAGGCAAAAGGAGCTAAGAGAAACAAGGGATCTAGTTAGCACCCATATCAGGAATAAGCACTCATTTTCAGAGTGAATTTGCCTGTGTTTGTCGTCACCACAGCCTTTCATTAGGAGGATGACAGCTGAGATTTCTTCATCTGCCATTTCCATGGTCCCTCCAGCAGTAGGTTGTTGAATGAAAAGATCTACTTTAATCACTGCTGCGAAGCTTTGGGCTGTGGGTGGGACTGGGACTGTTTATGGTGACACAAGGAAGGGGAGAGAATTAAAAACAAGCTTTCTGTGCTAATGCTTGTCAGCTTAGCACTAATATATGTGTTCCTGAACTCTTCTTAACTCACTTCTTTATTGATTTGTTTGCATGTGTGGTACTTCATGATGAAGGAGTATCGTCCACCCTTCCTCCTGAAATATAGCACCTCTGCAGTGAGTGTGACTGGTATTTAGCACTAACCAGACAACATGACATTTCCAGAGTGGAGGAAGGGAAAAATAACAGATGTGCCTGAAAT
Source organism: Grallaria varia (assembly GCA_013396735.1). Taxonomy (NCBI): domain Eukaryota; kingdom Metazoa; phylum Chordata; class Aves; order Passeriformes; family Formicariidae; genus Grallaria; species Grallaria varia. The sequence continues at coordinate 441,175 of VWZG01008875.1, forward strand.
ACAGGGGAAACTAAGGAGTAAAAACACTTCTACGCCACTTATGGAGCCCATTTAAACCATGTATACATGTGGTACCTCACATGGGCCAGCAGGTTTTGTATGTCTCTAGCTTGAGGAAGTACCAATCCAGGCGCTTTAGCCACACACTTGCAGATTTTGATATTCTCAATTTGAAAGAAACAATTCTTTTGGAAAGGTGGTGGGAGAGCCCATCAGGCTGTATCGACAACCAGCTTGCCTGTCACTGCTGTCCCTTGGCATCTGCTGGGAGACTATAAGCAATCCATGTGAAGGAACGCAGAAGTGCAGTTGTTTTCCTTGTCTGGATGGGATTTATCTATGAGTCTTCTATCATCTGCTTTGTAGCCTAAGATATTAAGAGCTGAAAAAAGTGATGGTTATATGTAGAGAGAAGCTCCTAGCGGTGGCATGCACACCGCGTGGCTTGCCTCAAAATGAAGAAGCACTGGGGCTCTGCTTTGTACACCTCCATTTTTCTTGCCTTTTCAGGCATAAGTACCAGGAGAGGTCTCATGTAAATTGGAGACAGAGAAATTATTATCTGTTTATCTTGCTTTCCCTTCAGAGCAGTACAATGAAATGAGCAGAACCCTCCTCCCTCCCTCCCTCCCTCCCTTTCCTCCTCTCTTCCTACCAGATAAACCTTGTTTTGGAAAAATTAGAATGCACTGTGGATAAAGGAAGGTGACCCTAGGTCTTGGAACTGTTTCCTTCATTAGCAGCAAATCAGCATGTACTGATTGCTGTTTCTAGTATCAATGCTGGAACATTTAACTAGTCAGAAGAGTTTACAGATGTCAGAAGAGAAAGCCAGTGATGCATATAACATATCTTTGGAATCATAAATAGCTGAGACAAGAGCTGGTTATTGCTTAGTTCAATATTGTTGTTTAATAACAACTCTAAATACACTCTGCTGGGTTAAATATTGTACTATTAAATCCAGAGATAATGATCTTCCTTGACTGAATGAGGGACAATCATATTACAGTGTGATGCATTTCTCTGAGCTTCCCATATGTGAGCAGGGTAATTGAGGGGACTAGCAACTCTGTAAGCCATTCGGAGGGTCAAACTCTCTCACTGTACCTCTCTGCCCATTCCTAGAGACGGCAGAAGGACTTGCTCTACGAATACAAAAGCATTAGGCAACCCTGCTTTTCACATGTTTGTAAAACACCCATCAACCCGACATCTCAGCCTGCGGATATTCTCAATCTCTGACTAATTATAAGATATCCATTCCACAGTCGTGGCTTCAAAGGTAACAATTTATTCAGGCCTTTCCCTCATCCTTTCTTATTGGTAACTGAATGAAGAAATGAGTTGTCTTCATGTTGATCTTCCTCTCTCTTGCTTGTCTGAGCTAGAAGAAAAGTGAAAAAGGACTCAGCAGAGAAAGGAGCCCTGTTTCTGAAAGAGCAGTAATGTCCCTGGAAAATGTCCTACCCTTAAACCAGGCTGAATAGTTCAATGAGAGCGTAGATCACACAGACAGTCGGAGTGGAAGTGTTTATGATATTTTAGGAATACATTTTTAGCTGGCCAAACAAAAGAGGCATCTGGAGGATGAAAGAAATGCCTGCAGTTTACCTTTGCTTGCCACAGCCTATTCACTTCACTTGTATTGTGCATTTGATACCAGTGGCCCTCCTTTTCTGTTTCTCATGTCCTCAGCTGTTTTGTTCACTGCTGTATTTAAATATTTACAGGATTAAAAATTATTGAGAAGAGGAAATTACCCTTATTTGTGTCTGTAAATACATACGTCTATACATGTGCATGTGTATGTATCTTGACATATGAAGTTTTCAGCAAAGCCAAATTTTATGTAGACTTTTCTATTCCCCTCTGAGATTTAACACCTTACCCTCAGCTATTATACTTTAAATTCATAATGTTTAGAGAACAGCCTGGTATTGTCTAAACTCACAAAGGCTACCAAAAGCTGGCATCAGCAATTAGGAGGGACTTGCACCTCATTCTGTTATCTCTCCTTCAAATGACCATTTTAATTTGCATGATGGACACACAAGTTCTGCCGAAACTCCACGCGGACACTTTACAAAAGGATTGTGCTGGTAAGTTATGTGAGCATTTTACAATACTCTGTTTTAAACCCCAGAGTTTGTGATCTCTCCACATCGAGATTAAATATAATTTCCCTTAGCTGTTTGGTGCTTTCCTGGGTAACTGTGGTAAATCAGGAACTATCCAGCAAGGAGTACAAACAATTGTTTAAAGCTTAATTTATACTAATCTATCTGTAGAACGACCTCTGCAAGTCTTGCTTATTGGGGGCATTCAGCACTTGTACCTATTCCCAGCTTTGATTTCTCCCTTTGAAGGTCATCTTCAAGGTAGGTTATCTTTTAGGCCTCTTCGTCTGTGGAGATGAGGATTTATTTTTATTGCTTTTAAAAATGGGTTAGATGCCACTGATTTGTGTGCTGGTATCTTTTTAATTTCATCATGGGAGTCTTGCCACTGGATGCAGGGTGATTTTGAGTCCTAATTTTATTGGCTGGGTAAAATGAAGGACAAATCTGAAATGTTTTCCACTTGAAGTGCAAGAATGCTTCCATTCACAAGCCTGCTGCCAGTGAAACTATCTGCTAAGTAATGACTGCTAAACTCTGGTGGACACCTCCAGATGTAACTGTTTGGTATGTAAATCTTCACATGATCAATAGCCATAGAATAATTAATGATACAGTAGCAGAGACACATTGAAAGTATAGGCTTGTTGGTTTCTGAACGAGAAGATTCAGAGATTCCCTGTCCAAAATAAGCTGTTTCTTTTTTACCTTTGCAATGACTTATGTATTTTTATTGAGCTCTCATTGTCCCTATAATTTTTTTGAATTTTTTAGTTTTTAGATTGGCCTTGACTCCCAAACTGAAGAATGTCCATTGGTTTGAGATTTTGTTTAGTCTATTGACTAAATATTCAATTGAATATAAATGTGCTTTATTCTGTTGAAATCCTAATATAGAATAATAGAACATTAAATAATAGCAGAAATCAAGCATGAACAAAAATTCACACTGTTTTTTGATTACAATGGTTTTGAGGAAAAAATTAAACTAGTCAGATCATTGGTGATTATGTTAATGTGCATTAATTCAGGACTTTGTGTCTTATGTGTTTTGGGGGGTTTTTTGCATTTTTTTTTTTTTTTAATTAGAAAATCTGTCCTTTTCCCCCAAAAGATGAAAGACACCCAAATTCCACATTCCACTGAAGAAATCAGGGAGATATACTCTAAGCTACTTCAATCCTCATTGAAGAAAACCCCCAACTTCTTCCTTATTGAATAACTATAATGTAGCATAATATACAAGTTCATAACATCAAGAAGCATCAACCACCCTCATAACAGATAAAATAGAAATCATAGGAAGTTATTGAAATTGCCTTAGAGCAGATATTCCTTTTTATGAATGGCATAGCCATTGACACTGAAAGAAACGTCTGCCTGACATCATAAGGTAACATGCCAGACTTTTACCAGAGATAAAGAAGTGCATTGTTTTGGAAACATCTTATTTGTGGGATTCTATAATTTTAATGTTTGAAGAGACTTTGGGCTGTCTGTATCTATAAAGTAAGGATTTACCTCAGTTTTTTAAGAGGGAAGAAGGAAGGAGCTGGAAGGGCAGGGTGGGGGCATAAGGTGAACACTCCCAGTAAACGGGTTAAAATTAATGTGCACCCAAAAGAGAAGGGTACAATTGTCTCACATGTTCATCTGCCATGAAATGATGCAGTGTCACTGAGAGCAGAGTGCCAACAGCAGCACAACCTGACAGGTTCACCTTCAGACCAGCTGCAAGGTACAGCTGCAACACACGATAGGGGAAAAGCAATGAAACATTCTGGAACCATTTTAATACAAGAATAAAGAAAGAGCAGAGAGAGCCAGAGCCATGTCTGCTTGTTGGTGGCAGAGTCAGTTGTCTAATCAATCCAATAGCTCTAGTAAAGACAATTATAGATGCGTCTTTTGATGTGGACAAGATGTGTTTAAGAGGAAAAGTAGATTCTTAGCAACTGTCATTCCATTGGTCTGATCCCAGTTGTGTATAGACCTAGAACATATTTGGAAGAAAAAACAAACAAAGACCTGGATTTAAGTAGCAATCATGACAACACACAACTTAGGTTTGCTAAAATTTGATTATACTAAACAAATGTAATTTTTTAAAATAAACATTTCTGTATAGGAGGAAGAAAACCATCTTCTAATTTTACTTCTTCATGAAAGCATTTGGTGTAGGACTACTTTAAGACTTGTGAGCTGAAAAGAAGATAGTGTTGAAAAATAAAGGAAGAGCGGGATAAAAGAGAATTTCAAAAGGGTAAGGGTTGGACTGGAGGTAGGCTCCGAGCCAATTTACGTAACAACTGGTTTTAGGCTCAGTTTTGTGTAATATTTACCTTAGGGACGTTGGTGCTGCAGGAATTTGCTGATGGTACAAAACTTGGAGACGGCAGTACAGAGAAGCATTAGGATATTGCTCATCTGAACTCAGTGACCTTCAAGGGGAGGCAATAGAAATAGAACGAAATTTAAGCTAACAAAGGGCAAGTTCAGCCACTGTGGGACTATTCAAAAGATTTTTCTCATTTACATAGGGACCCTGCAGTGGAAATGACAGAGGAAAAGCAAATGGGTTAGTTGAGCATGGGAAGACTGCGAGCCCTCATCTTGCAGAATCTCGTAAAAGACAAATAGGATCCTTCAGCCCAACAAGACAAGTAATATCCAATGGAGACAGAAAAATATGGATTCCATGGCAGAAGGCAGAGACACGAAGTAAACCATCATGGAGTGCAAAGTGACGGTGAGATGTTATCTGGAATCCCATGCTGAACACTGGTGGCCCTTTAAGGAGAAAGCATAAGGGCTGAAACATCTGCGGGTAAGGTCTACCAGGAGGAAAAGGTAAGGAAAAGGGGCACAGACTGGTTTGGCAGCTGCCGTGGAGACTGAGGAAGGAGATTAAGGAAACTTGTTCATGCTGAACTAGCTCAGTGTGAAGGGCTCAGGGCCCAGAGTTGTTCAGGGTAACGTCTTTTTCTGTCCAGCTGAGCAGGTATGTGCAGCCACGCACCTGCACAGCAGACCCAATGGATAGCAGCTGTGGGGGACATACACCCTGCCAGCCCCAGAGGACTGGGCTGTGCTCTCCAATTCCCTCTTGCCTGGGTTCAGTAATTCTCCCATCTGGATGAGGAGGGTACTACAAGCAGAAGAGAGTGTCCATGAGTGAGTCATGTCAGGCTTGGACCTGCTTCTATGATACACCTTTCCCACAACTGGTGGTTTTTTAATCCAGTGGTTTATGCTATTAACTTTCATCCTTGGGAGGGTTTAAATATGTCCTGTCTCCAACATGACGAGTCTCAGGGTGCGTGCTGCACCCAACATAAAATTCTGGTCAGCTGCCAGGCTGTGTCTGGACTCAGGCACCGTATTTGACTTTTTACATACTTGGAGAAAGATTGACTTTTTCTTGAACTACACTTTTGGACATAATGAGTCAGCTCTGTCTGGTGCTATCTGGCCCTTCCCAAGGTGTCATACCACATGTCAAAGGTTTCAAATAGGGACAACATAATGTCAGTCTAAGTCATCTTTACTGCTAAAAATGAATTAAACATTGCCAATTTAGTCACAGTTTGATGAATATCAACCTCTTGGTATAATTAAAGTACAAGAATTATACAGAAGTTTCCACCTACTTGATAAGCAAAAATCTACTCAGCTTTTCCTAGATGAACTTTTCAGGCTTAATAATAGTAAACTAGAATGCAATGAAGTGTAAAGCATGACACGTATGAGAAATTCAGTGCTACAAACACAAAACAGGGATCATCTGGCTTGGCAACAGTACTCTAGAAATAACATGGGGTTATAGAATAAGGCTCAGTAAAAGCTCTGAGGGGAAAAATACATATTCTCTTAATGAACATTGGCTTGACGCCAAAGACATACAGGATAGCTGTGCTTTTGTCTCTGGCTCTTCAAAGGCTTCAGATTGTAGAGAAAAACCTTGTAGGACAGTTTAAATGCACAGAAGCCTATGGAGGTGATGGCCTGTGCTAAAGTTTTGGTACCAGACATTAAGAATCATGCAATGGTACCAAGTGCTGATGGAGAACTGCCCAACAGATAAAGCAAGAAAGAAATGTGAAGCAAGGTTCAAAACTTGGGTTTGTTTTGTCTGGAAAAGAGACTGAAGAGGAGAGATTATTAAAGATTTTTAAAATAAATGGATTTTTATAAAACTGATTATTGTTATATTGATGTTTATTTATTGATTGTTGTCCACAGACTGTTGGACAAGTAGTAGGTGACTGAAATAGGAGGGAAATTAGAGGTGTATATTAAGAAATTAATTAAGAACATATTTTTAGACAAATATTTCAAGGGTAGTCTTGGCAAACCATGTCCTTTCTAAGCAGGGAAAGACTTTTATACAGAGACTTTTTGGATTCAGAGCAATATAAAAAATTGGAGGATACTACCAAATAAATAATGAGATTGACATATCTACTGAAAATGGTATGTGACCCTAGGAAACTGGGATGATTTCACTGCTTTCAAACACAGTGGGATTCACAAAGCCTGGCAGGGACTCTGATAATGAAGGATTTTGTGTTTTTCTTTCCCCTGGAAAACTGTGTGTGTCCTTTCCATTGTTCATTAGGTAGGCAGCTTGGTAGTCTAATGCCCAAAACAAACATGCAGACAGAGATCAAATGCAAAAATCTATTTCCAAAGTCGGGAAGTATCTCATTGATTAGCAAGTACTATGTCATAGCTAAATTAGGATGAAATAGAGCTGAAAACATTTCTGGAAGGATAACTCTCTGATTAAATGATCAGAAGTTCCCACCTTAGGTAACTCTCTTTCTAATAACTTCGTCTTTCAGAGTGAAGTAAATCCTTGGTGAAAGTCAAGGAAAGGGAAACACTGAACACAAACAGCCTATGCCTTAGTAGTTCACTGAATCAAGCCTTGGAGCTACTACAAAAGACTCCATAACTTAAAGAAAATGCCACTGTTATGATTACTTCCTTTATTCTTGGAGGGCTTGTCTTTCCTAGAAATCTGTTACGAATTCATCACATATAACAACATAGGGAATAAGAAGTAAACAAAGCATTTTTTTTCTGCCAGGTAAAGTGCCTTTTTAGCTTGGGAAAGGCAAGTTCACAGGTGTGACAGCTAACTGGGTGAGGAAACTCTGAGGATGGCATCTTCCTTACAGTAGAGGGGTTTTTTTTCCTAATGGGCCTAGAAGATTTCTTACAATTAACTTGAGACAGATGACTGACTCCCACAGACTGCTTCCAGCACACCCATCTGTTGTTCCAGGTGAAGGTGCAAAGAATGCTTTTTCTTCCTGATGTCTGTCTCCTGCATACATCTACATTTGATATCTACAGTGCTTAATTCACTTGGGAAATTCATACAGTAACTCAAATCACATCCCAGCTTACAAATGGGTGGTGCTGCTCCAGCAGAGCCACACGCACCGTGCCTGCCCCTCTGTTTGCTGGAACACTCTGTGGCACACAGGGACAGAGAGAGAAGGTTTGACCACACACAGATTATGTTTTCTTCCATTTTTCTGTGAAGGTCTGAGGGAAAAATGTGTGCTAGTGTTTGCACAGATGCTCACAAGTGGTTGGTCCACATTCGTACCAGCAGGTCAGGGTATGTGGGAGGACAGTGACAGCGCCTTGTGCAGTGACTCCCAAACAACACGACTGGGCTTCCAGTCCAGCCAGCAAGTGCTGACAAATCCGGATGGCAACATAATGATTCTGGTGCAGGAAAGGGGGTGGTGAATGATGGATTTGAAACTGGACCTCCCATCTGTTCCCAATTCATCTTTCAGTGAAGCTAAAGAATGAGAATGAGCAACCAGGCAAAGGCTTCATCCAGCTGTCTGTGGATCATGTCACCAAGTCAGACAGCAGTAATTTAACTTTCTCCTCTCATAAGACCAGTATATACTGGCACAAATTTATTGTTTCTTCATTACTAAGGATTTACTAGGTGCTTTGTTGTTTGGGGGGAAGGCAATATTTCTTCTTTCATAAATGTGACCTTTTCTTTCTGGGTATTTTTCAGCCAGCTATGTTTTGCTTCTATAAGATAAATGTGTGGAGAATTACAGAGAGGACAAAGTCCCGGTGGAGGATTAATAAGGATTGTTCTGCACAGAGAGAAATACTTAGCTGTGTTATTATCTAAATCTTCATATAGAATATGTTCACAGGGCTGTGATATAGCACCAAATGGTTATAGAAAACCATCAGATTGAACTGGGGAGACGGAAGGTTGGAAAGCAATGAATTTCAGGAAAAAAATACACCAGATCCTAAATTATTTAGTTAGTGATGCTTGCTTAGAGATAATGACATTTATATCCACAAAAGTTCCAGCCACAGCTTGGGCAGTCAGTGACCCAGGGCTGTGAGAACACAGACCCCAGAACACAGGCCATGGTGCATGGACCACAGATCCATTTGTTTTCAAGTGATATGAGCACTTCTTGTTTTGCATAAAGGCAAATCTGCTCTAAATTAGCTCTAATTAGCCTCCTGTCTCTATGGTTGCAACTGAACTATGTGGGGTTTTTTAGGCTCTAAATCTCTTTTTAGTCTGTAAAAAGTCTGTCATGTATTTTCAAAGCAGCTGTGTTTTTCTGATAGACAGAGAAACATCTGTTCTAATTATTTTATTGGGGCAACACATTCATGATGGCTTTCCCACAACCTCACTATGCTCTGCCATCACCTCCTTTCTTTGTGAGAGCAAGCAGGAGGGGAAGGTACCTTTGACCTTTGGAACCTATTAAGGTTAAGGATGCTACATGCATGATGCCCATCTGAATTAAGTGAAAACACAAACCACCATTTCATTTTATGAACCATTTTGAAACAATAACTCTATTCCCTGGAAACTAAAAAGCTCCCTATGTCATTCAAAGAAGCATACCAGGAAAGAAAATTCCAGGTAAAACTTATGCAAAGCAAACAAACTACTTATTGGAAAATTGCACTCATAGAGTACCTGCCAGTGGTACTCTGCTGCTCTTCAAATTGGAAAAATGTGTTGCTCTGGATACATAGCGAGTTACCTTAGGACTGGTAGTACTCATAGGTTTATTAATAATGTATTAATAAATTAAAACCAATAATTCTTTTATTAGTATCTTACGTGATATAGGCAGTATAGCTTGCTGATGTGAAACTCAGGAAGTCTGCAGATGCCACAGACACTGAGAATTTGAAATGAACTTCATAAATCAGAGGAACTGAATGCAAGAAAAAAGCCTGTGATTCAGTAAGAGCAAATGCAAGTATCACATAGAAATTGAAGGTTACTGTCTGTGGCATTACCAAACAGCAAGAACACAAATAATATACCAGTGCAGAAACTCCAGAGAGCTTTTACCTAAAAGGAACGAGCATTGTGTGTTTAAAGAACCTCAGCTGCAATGCTTGCTTTGCTTATAGGCTCCACATGGTGACAAAAATTAAGGAAAACAGAAAACAGTCTTACAGGTGGCCATAGAAGTGATCACAGAATCTAAAAAGAGACAGAAATATGCATTATGGAAATTTCACTGGAGTTTGTAAATATGAGTTTAGGTGTAATTTCCCAATACAATCATGGAATAGACCAACTGATACCTCAAAGTCATGTCCAGCCATACTGCTTCTAAGTCAATGATTTTCTTTTTCAATTGGAGGTTGAATTTTCCCCACCGTAAATGAAAATCAGGATAATTTTTTGTACCTGGATTTAGAGTAAGAAAATATTGTCACTTCCTGTGAATGAATAAAGCTATTTTGATCCAATAACTGGAAGAGATTCATATAGTACTTCAAAAATATCTGTACCTTTGTTAGAATTACACAGAATGAGAGTGCCTGATATCCAGACTTCAGGAATTAAAATGTCAAACCACACCCAATTTGGACAATGTTATTTGTAGCCCCATAATACTGAGAAAATGGAGAAAAGTCATGGGGCTAAAGCACAAGGTACCATACAAAGTTTTGAGTGAAATCTCCTGGTCACAGAACTAGGGAATTCCAGTGTGAAGGAGGATAAACCATGATTCCTAGACCAACAAGTTCAGAGTGCAGGAAATGGTGTGATGTGTGTTATCCCTCTGCTCTTGTTGGAGACATCCTCTGGATTTTGTATTTAGAGCAACACCTGCAGGTGAAGCTGCTGCAGCACCAACTGTCAATAACACCCCAAAGCTGCTACAGGTGTTTAGCACAGTCTTAGCTTTTGGGCTTTCCTAATGTCTTACTATGCTCTTGGAGAAAGATAAGAGAAATGAACTTCTAACCTGTTGCTTGAACCTCCATTTTTTATTAAGGAACCTTTTTGCTGTCTGTAGCTGCTCTGCCTGGCTCTGCCTATGGAGGCTCATCATGGTTGTGATGCTGAGGCAATTTCGTGCCAGCCATTGTAGGAATCACTTCACTCCTTTCATTACCAGCTCAGCAGCATCTATTTTTCAGACATGAAGCCAAACGAGAAATGTACTCCCCTGCTCAGGTATCCTGCAGCACGATGATCAATTATACAAAATCCATGCTCTTGGGCTTTAAAGACTGTAGATAGTGAGGATTTTGGAAATTAGATTGAAGTAGTTAAGTGTTGCAAATTTCCCTTTTTGAGCAGCTGTGCCTTGATACGGCTGCTTAAAGGATTCTTTGGCAAATGGATTGCATCTCCTAGTGGGATTTGTGCTGTGAATAAATAAATTTCTATAATCAACTACTGATACCTCTGCAGTCTTCATAGCCTGCCTTTCAACTAAATACACATGTGTATAAAAATTTCTGTTCATTTAAAATCAAGTAAGGCATCGAACTGGAATGAAAACCCCACATCAAGCAAAAAAAATCCATCGATTTTTCACTTTGCTTTGTAAATTCGTGAATTTTGTTAGTGCCTTGGCCTATTTAATGCTAACTAGGTGTCAATCAAATGCAGCTTACTTGCCAGTGGGAGTGCTCTGGAAATGAGAGGTAGCATCTTGGAACATCTTGCATTTAAAGAGTGATATGCCCTCAGCTTTCCAAAGATGTTTAATTTCCTTTTAAAGTGTTTCTGTCACAAATCCAACAGCTCTCTTGTTTCAAACAGAAGCAGAATTAGGGAATGCCAGTCTGGAGTGTTGGCAGCCTGAGGGAAGAACTCCCCAGGCTAGACAATGAGAGATCTTTAGTAATTAAGTTGACCGTTGATATTCCAGAATCCTGATAGATTTGGCTACAGTTTTGGCATGTCTTTCAGGGTTGTTTTTACTTTGTTGTGGTTTTTTGTTTGTTTGTTTTTGTTTTTCTGTTGGCTTTTTTGGTGTGTGTTTTATTTTCTCTGACCTTTGGAAGGCCTTGACACTTTATGTGCACCTAAATAAAAAGGAACTGAAAATCTATCACTTATTTGGTACTGAAATGGAAAGAAAACTCTTCTGAAAATATCATTTTCATAGTAGCAGCTGGTATCAGGCACAGGGCTGGGGAACCTCCACAGTTACAGTTTTGAGCCTCAATAGCTTCTGACATAAATAGGACCGACTGTGAGAAATGCTTCCACAGTTTGCATGTTGAACACATTGATGATGCACAACATTGTGACTGCGCCACTGTTCTTCCTTAAATAACTTTCTCACTGCACTTTGAATCTTAGTGTAGTGATGCCAGTGCTTCTGTCAACTTGGGGAGTTCAGTGCTAGCGAGGGTGAGTATTATCTGGGAGCTCATTAGTGCTGGCTCTCGGAACATCTTGTTCCTGATCTGCCAACTGTTATAGGATTTGATCTATTTTCTTGACATAGTTGGAGTAAATAAATAAATACCTCACTTGCAGCAAGTACTTCCTCACACCTGATATCTACCATTCTCCAGAGAAACTTTTGTTCTTTCACTTGTTTGCTTTTTTTCCTCTGCACCCTCTTCCCAGTTCTTCCATATATTAACTTAACCTAGAAATGGAGCTTTCAAGAAATGTTTTGCTAGGTATGTCTCCACTTTGGAGAAGGGAATAGTTTCTTCTGTTTTCAGAAAATTAGGCATCCATTTTCAGGTGTGCCACTGTGCTATGCCACATGCACAAGGTGGTGCTGAAACTGCCAAGCTTAAAAGGAAATAAAGTAAGGGACACAAACAGATTTGCCATCTCGGAGCCCAAGGATGAGGTTGGGACTCAGTCCTTGTCCTGGCAAATAGACTGTTGCCATTTCTGATGGGAAAGAAAGGGGTTTAATTTCATGGGAAAGAAAGGGGTTTAATTTCACTGGAAAGGGATATAATGGTGCAAAGACAGGAACGTAATTCTCCTCTGTCTTATGTCCAGTGACTCTGAATTAGGAGGCTAGCTTTGCCTTGCTTGTGCCTCTGTTTTGGCAGCAAAGAGCTCATTCTAAGTCCCTCCATGTAATGACAATACTTCTGTTTCCCCAAATGATCTATTACATTAGCAGAAGATAGCTACTCCTTTTTCTTTAACTCACTTAGTACTGTACTTGATTAAACACGGAGGGCCTGGAGCTTACATACACACATAAATGTATATATAATCAGCCTGAGAAATCAGATCTTCACACATTTTCTACTTGTTTGACTTTCATTGACTGAGGCTAAGGCATTTTAAAAGGCAGGGAATTGTCAGTTGTCACTACTCTGTCACAGTAATTTAGGAGCCAGGCAGCAAAGCTCAGGATTTCAACTGAGGTGATATCAAAGCTGTGTTGCCAATTCCCAAGGTAAACTTTTAGTGCGAAAATGGTAGAACAGCCTCGTCTGCACGGAGGTTTCAACTAAAACAGAAGAGTCTGAGCAAGCAAAGGAATATCTCAGTTCACTGCCTGAACCTCCTGACCAGGGGAGTTACTCCCTTCCCTTTGTACCCCTTCTGTTAATATAACACATTAATGTCTCTCCTCTCTGATTTTCCACAGTAAAACTCAAAGCCTTTCTCTACTTTTATTCTAGTCCTTGCTTACATCTTCATATGGTTGTCACCTTTAATGGATCCAGTTCTCATGATACTTGCACAAGCTTGTACAATTTGGATTTTGTCTTAAATCCTCAGCAGGAGCCTGAGGTTATGGTATCAATTTAAATTGTATAAAATGAGAGTTTCTAGACCTGCTCATAGTTTAGACATTGAGCAAAGTGTGCTGTGCAAAGAGCTTTCCAGAGCTCCAACAACCTGGGACTGACTGGCTTTTTTATAAGATGGGAATAAGGTCAGGTGGCAAAGGCAAATTCACAAGTAGATGTCTGTTTGCAGAAGATGAACTGAGGTGTCTTAATTCTATGGAATGTGATGGAAACTTCCTCTGTCCTGCATCTCCTTAGGAGGATCTTCCACCAAGTCCCTGAAGCAGTTGAATGGTACTGTCTAATAAGTAGAAGTGGTCTGAAAAGTGAGTTTCAAATACCTGAGACAACCTGTGACCTGTTTATACTCTGATGAGTCACCAGCCCACCTTCCCTGCATAACAAGAGGATTTGGGGAGGGTTTCTAATGCTGTCTGCAAATGAATTCCTGAGCTCCACGTTGCAAGTAAGGTGTGATTAGGAGATTGAGTTGGTGTTGGCACATCTGGCTGGCATGTCTGTTTAAATCCAGTGTGCTTCGGCAGCAGTACCCCAGCTGCTGGTGCCAAAAAGGTGGTGAAAGAAGCCTGGAGACTCAGAAGGTTAGTGGTGGAAGAAGAGCAACAGAATCCAAGAAAAAGAAAAAAAAAAAAAAAGAAGAAAGAAACAATAGCATCCATGAATTTTTGATGGCAGTACTTTGTGTTCAGCAATTAATGTAGCAAGTACTGCCCAATTGGCATGGACAGGAAGAAAGTCACAAATAACTCCCTTGACAAATTAAACTCAGTTTTCTCTGGGCATCTTCACTCATTTACAGCCTCAGGAATTGCTCCCATGTGCAAGTAACTTCTTTCGTTTTTTAACAGGGGGGATTTGATCAGCATGTCTGCTCTTGAAGGATAGTTATTAGGGTTGGCTTTCCCGTCCCAGTGAACCTGTAATTTCACAAATAACACCTATTACAGTTTCATCTTAAGAAAAAAGAGAGAGAGAGAGAGAAAGGAGCTGGAAGAGAACAGGGGAGTAATTTCTATCAAACAAAGGTTTTGGGCCAAATTCTTAGCTATTGAAGAAGAAAGCAGCAGCTAAAGGATGGCACCATTCCTGGCTGTTTCTGTGTCTTTTTCCTTTACGAAGGCAATAGGTGCTATAATTTGTCCAAACTGTAGGCATTGACTCCAAAGTGGTGCTCAAACGTCAGTCAGGAGCACTTGAATTTGTCAGAAGAGATGATTCTCCATCCTTGGCTTATTTTGCATTATTTTGCTGTTTCTCCAGATAGGATATTGAACTAGGCTGGATTTACTGAACCATCTATTAATGTAAAACTCTGTCTGGATGGTCATGAGGTGGAAAAAATGAATGTACAGCAAATGAATTCCTCCCAGCTTCGTTTAACTGGAAGGGGAATCTGCTCAAACGAACCTCGGAGTGTAAGACTTTTTTTATATTTGTTCTTTTACCATATGTAGTCCCCATCCCAACACTGCAGAGACCATGGACACAGGAGGAGCATCTCTGAACCTGATGTCTGCACAAGCCAGGGTGACATACAAGAGTTTGGACACTCTCTGCCTTGATACCCTTGCTCGTCCCATCTGTGTTTACAGTAGTTACTGAACCTGAGTAAGTGTCTGAAAAATAAGGTGTTTCCATAGGAAGATGTAAAACTAGGACCAGAAGAGACTTTTGGATCACTCAGTGCACTTCCCTGGAATCAAAGGCAGGGATATCAATTAATTTCTTTCATAAACTTCTCAAGATTTTTCATCCTGAAAGTATTTTTGCCTTTACGGGAGGCACAAAAGGCAGTTGAAAGGGCAAAATATATCCAGAGTATTTGATGATGGTGGCCACACAGCTTTAGAATGCAAAGCCACCTTCTGTAGGATGTTTGGCTTTGCTCCTGTGTCTTGAATGCAGCTGGAAATCTTGGTTTTAAGAGGAAAAGCCCCAACTTTTGAAAAACTTTGTATCATTGCTTTCCTCTCCCTAATAGGTTTTTCTTCAAATCAATAGTATTTTTTGACCTCCATGGAAGGACCTCCAAAATATGACTTCTTTCTCCTTTCCCTTCCCCCCAAAGTTCATCTTTCGTTTGGCAACAGAGAGAACAATGATGAGCCTGAGGGAAAAGGCTGGGGAAAAAAAAAGACAGGGTTAAATAGCCTCTGGAAAATGAAGAAACTGAGTCTTGGAGCAAATTTTTAGGTTGAGTAATGAAGTGGAACATGGATATGTTGACAAAACAATAAGTAAACTTGTATTTAGCATTGTTGCCATCACCAATTTTCATAATGAGCAAGATGATGTAGTCTGCTATTTACAGGAAATTCAACAAGCAGAATGCTGAAATTATTCCTTATGTTCATTTTGAAAACATCAGCAGACTCTTGCTTGGCCACTGGTTAAATGCAGTACCATGACACACAATTTCCTCCCTCATAATGTTTTATTTTTCTTTTAGAGTTGTTCCATCCTTGCTTCATATCTTAGCATAGATGCCAATTTCTGATTTTGTGCTGCTTCAACTTCTAGTCTATTTTTACTTAAAAGAAAGGGAATGGGAATTTTTACAGACTAGGTCTGATTTTACTTATCTTCAAAGCCTGTTTTTTGCCTGTGGTGGTGGGATGGATGGGAAAGTTGTACGTGGTATATAAGAGTTAAAGAATACATAGGCGTCACTTAACCATCAGCATCCATCTTCCAAGCAGTGAGCCCAGCCACAGTTTTGTATGCACGCAAAATTTGTGCTGAAGTCAGGCATGGCCATTAAGAGAGGTCCCACAGCTTGTTCTGTGAATATGAGAGGTTTAGGAGACTTAAAGGGATGCTTTGAGCTATTCCCTCTCCACTCTGTGCCTACAGGAAGCAGCATATGGAAGATGCCTCCTGTGTCAGTGTTATGCTGTTTGTGGAGTTATGATTTTTTGGTACCTTTTGCCTTTTCAGTTCACTGGATGACTATAGTGCCTAATTCTTTAATATTTATAGGGAATCAATTTCAAGAAGTCTTAAAGCCTGGGATGACAGGGAAAAGGGACTCAGTCCTTTCATTTGGTGCCCTTCAATTTAAAGACAGAAATAGGAGAAAATTCAGTTTGGGTTTACCTGAAGGAGGCCCTTGAACAAGACTGCATGAAAATTTCCTGCTTTGCTCAAAAATGCTCAGAAGGAAATATTAGAATAGCCAAAAAATGCAGGTGTTTATATGAATAATTACTTGCATGCTGGTCACATCCACTCCCTTGGCAGACCTCATGAGATACCCTCTAGCTGGGAGACTTTGCAATTCAGATCTCCCTTTGACAATGTGTAGCCTTAGCAGTGAGAACTCTCACTCCGAAGAAGTTGAGGCTATTAAAGACACTACTGTGATTCAGAATATTTACAAACATGCTTTTGATATGATTGTTCATAACATAAGGGGCTATAAATATGTCTCTTTCTTCCCTCTGTCCTCTTCTACCCACACACTGAGGTCTGTTGCCAAGGCTCAGACAATATAGTCCCAGAAATATATTTTAGCCTTTCTTTCTTTGGGTTAGGGAGTTTGGGTGTTTTTTCTGCATTTCTTGTTCTTACTGTTCTTTCATTTTTTCCAAGTGGAAAGACAATAAACACTGGAACCTCTTCTGATAATAAGATCTTGGGAGTCAGTCCATCTGTTTCTGTTTATATGCTACCCAAAAAATTGTCTGTTTTAACAACACTAACCACCAGCAATGTCCAGAAGTCCTTTTCAGTAATTACATACTTTTGGTCTTTAGAAAACACATTTGGTAGCCTGCTGACCCTAGAGGAATACTGTTTTATAGAGGAGATCTTTGCTAGCAGTAATTGGCCAGCTGGAAATTTCCCTTGGGCAAGTTTAAAACACATCTTCTTTATCTACAGTGGTAAAGAAGTTTGTCCTATTATCCTCCCAGACATAAAGATGTACTTTAGCCTCCCAGATAACTTGAAAAACATTCCCATTATAGAGAGCTCTGCTTATGGATGGGAGGGCTCAATATGTTTAATAATTATCACACAGAGTGCCTTTGCAGAAAAATGGGAATTTCGTGGCTTGGCAGTTCATTTATTTCTCAGCCAGACCTGCCATTTGCTGTCACATCTCTGGACTCTTTGCAGCATTTTAGTAAATAATTAAAATACTGTGTCTGACTCTCCACTCCATTACCAACCTTTATAGCTGTAGAACTTTATTTAGCATCCCACTGATGTATATCTGTTGCCTCCTGGAGAAGGGGGTAAAACACAGAAAGGTGTCCTGACTGGCAAGTCAGACATTGCCAAACAAGGTTCTGGATGGGAATAAAAACTTTGAACAAAATTACAGAGAAGAGGAAGAAAAAATTAATTTCCTCATCAGCTACAAGTCATCTCAAGGATAAATGATAATATCAGAAGAGAAACCAAGTTACTTTAATTTCAGTCTCAGGTTTTAATGAAAAGAATATTCTTTCCCCTGGTATTGTCACAATTAGTTTCTAGGGGGATGATTGGAATCAAACATGATTGATTTCAGGTAGGAAAGCAAGCAGCAGGGGCAGATGAACTTCTGAGCCACAAAGCATTTTTTTTTCCTCTTTCTATTGTCATTAAGAATTATAATTAAAAGGAGGCATACCTCAGCCTCCTTTAAGATATGATATTTCAGCAGAAGTGTCCCTAAAATTAATGTTGTTCAAGTTTTCAACCAAGTCTCCGCAGCTATTAAACTTTTGATATCCCACTTTTGTGCTGACACCCACATGTACGTTCCCTCTGTTAACAGCAAGACCATCCATAAGAAAGATTGTCCACTGCCTGTGGTGGACAGGTGTAAGAAGCCTGCTAGGACAGGGAGTGCTCCTGCTGACCTGCTGTTTCGCTCGTGTCACTCATCCAACTGCAGGTTTGGGGTCTGCCCCGATGAAGGAGTAGGGCAGAGATGTAGGTTTGAATGGGGGGGACCTGCCCAATTTGATTTTCCCGCACTGTCTGGCAGACACAATGAAACCTTTCAGTCAGGACCCTTTAGACACCCATGGGATGAAGGCTGCTCTGGCACTGCCTCCAGAAGGAGTTCTCATCAGTCAGCATCATTCCAGCATTTTCATCCAACTAACACCCATAACAAATCTAACCCATTTTGGCTGATGGACTCACGGACTCATCTTCCTGATGGCACTGTCACACATCTTTCCTAAGTGTCCAAGAAAGAAATGAGTTGTGGATGGGATTTTTTTTGCTGCTATTTTGCAATTGACCCTCTTAAGTAACAAACTGTTGTTTCTGCCCTGTGGTGGGATGATCGAACACAACACAAAGAACATATTGTTGGTGAGATATTATTTTGAAAATCTAATTTCAAAGATTCCAGACAAAGCTTTGTTTGCTTGTTTCTTTGTTTTTGGTAACAGAAGGTGACTGAAATATTTTCTTGGGGAAATCTTACTACGCTCTGTGACACAGCATCTTGCTCTGAATAATTTTTTCTGATGCAATTTTCCTTGCCCAAATTTTATCCCGACCTATCCTCATTTATGAGTTAAACAAGAATTTTTTCTCGTGATATTAAATGTTTCAGCTGTTTACCTCTTCTTTATTGTTGCTTTCGAAATCATACCTTTTGCTTTTAGGTTTTGGGGGTTTTTTTAAGTAAACCTGTCTACTGTTATTTTTCTCCACTTGATGAAAAATCTTGAACTACTGTTATCTTGCTCTGATTTGGAACCAAAATGATTGGGGAATGCCATGCGCACACAGACATACACAAACACCCATGACAAGATGGGAATCCTGGGGGGTTTTTTTTGGTATCACTCTCTCTCTGCATCTTGCCTACTGTGCCCCCTCTTTCAATGGTACAGTTTACAAGAAAACGTGTTGGAGGAGATGATCTCTAGAGAGCAGTGTGCTGCAAGAAGGGTGGCTCTGGATGGGGAAATGGTGCTGAAAAGGTATGTAGGTCTCGCAGATGTTTCAGGGAGTTTAACTTTGGATCCATTTAATGGTGTCCCATAAGCTGAAAGCTGGTCAGCAGCTGGACGGATTTGGTTTAATGATTCAGGAGACAAATTCACATGCTCCAAGGATATGTAGTAATGTAAATTAAAATTCTGGACGTGGGGCTGATCAGGCAATGAACTCTATTTTAGTGTGTTACTGCAGATGCAGTCTTAGATGCTGCCTTCTAGGGCCAGACCTCTGATAGGGGCACTTAGTGTTCTCTTACATTTTACTATCCTAAAATGTCCTTCCTTGCAAATTTTGACCTTCTGTTTATACAGAGCTTGGCAATAAAGGCTGTCCTATCAGGCTTTCATGATGATCTTGCATTTGTCACATAGAAGGAAAAAAATACCACCATTTATTGCTATTAATAGTAACTATTGATGGTGCAATGGCAATTGCAATGTGAATTACTATGAAAGAAGGGATATCCATTGTTGTAATTGTTTAAAAAAAATGTAGATTTTGTTAAATAAGTCTGAAGGCAAGTTTGGAGAGCTTCATCCTGCTGTTTTTAATCTAAATAAGCGTAATTACAAGATCCAAGGGACCAAGAACCATACTATTAACTTCCAGAAACATAAATTGTTTTGTCAAGTTATTAATGGAACTGACAATTTGACAGTTTTTGTAAATGCTGACATGACGTGTACATACTTAAGTGGTTTTGCTCTGCAGGAAGTAGATTAATTCAGACTCCTTATCGCCCCACAAGCTGTCATCTTAGGGAGATATTTTATTAAATTTACCTGAACATGAAATTAAAATGTGAGTGATGCCTTTTTTTTTGATATGTATAATTTTGTGGTACTAGTGAGAGGTGTGTATTTTGAACATTATGTACAATGAGAATTTTGTTGCAATTAAGTTAAATAGAGGATGAGGAAGCAGTGGATATGGTAGGCATTTCGTGACTTTAGCTCTAGTAGTCTTGGAAATGGTAAATAACCTGGGAGGATCTGAGATTTCTCTACCTATTGAAATTGAACTGTCTTCAGCGAGAGTAAGGGAGAGCTTGTCCTTGGAGGGCAGTTCCTGAAGCCATTGACTTTCTAACATTTCTGCAGTGAAGTCTCTTCACATTTACAGTACTGCCTTATGCTTTTATTGCCCTAAATGTCTACTAGTTGAAAATTTTGATTGGAACCTGCCACACCTTTTCTACTTTAATGCATTTGTTAGCAATACTAGCCTGATACTGTCCAGAAGCACGACTAAAGAGAGGGTAGTAAAGTTCAGCTCTGCTGAGCCAAAACTGATGATGCAGGTTCATCTCAGAATGCATCCTTATATCAATACTTAAACACATGTCCCTTTCATTTCCCTGACGGCTGAGAAGAGATTATAAGTTACTGCTCTGTTGTGCCGAAGACATTTACAAAGTAAAATCTTCTAGAATTATCTTTTAGGGAAAGGATTTAAAATTCAGTATAAATGACAGAAATTAATGAATTAATGATCTGGAAAACTTCTTAAAATAGTTAATGCAAAAAACGTCATGTAATGCAATGTTCTGGCCGAAAATGAACATGAAGAAATACAAAACAATTTAAAATTATAGTTCCCATAGCTACTGTAACTGATCTAGCAAACCAGTTAGGCAGTCCTTGATAAAAGTGTATCTGTCTGTGTCTAATTTGGAGTTTTGGAGATGGACATGTTAACTCCTTAGTGGAATAGATAGCAGAGATAAAACCTGGGATTTTAGTTGACCACATGCTCTTTAAATAAGTATGAGAGTGACTTGGCTATATTTTACTACAAAGATTAAATTCTGTCATTATCTGGACATATTATTGCAGAAAAGAAGCCTTCTCACTTCAAATGAAGGAATCAAATTGTCTGCAAGGAGGCTGTGCAGGGATGGCCCAGAGATGCTGTGGGGATTTGCATGTTGCTTGTGGATGTACACTGTGAAGATACTCCTCTAGTCTGTCTTCTGCAAACCTCAAACGTCTTTTCTCTTGTGCAAGCTGATAATATGAGAATGAATAAACACCAGTTAACATTTTCCTGCCTGTGATCGGAGAAAGCCATCACTCAAAACCTAACTAACTGCAGCAGTACAAGCAAAAAAAGAATTAACTGTTAGATGTGTGTTTTCAGCAAAAGCACCTTCTGAGCCTTTGGAGACAAAATAAATCTCAGTATCCTGATGATAGTCCCTGAAATTTGGTGGTCTAGATAGTTCAGGGAAAATGGAATCTTCTATACTTGACAGCATAATTACTATGCTCTGTCAGATTTATACAGCTCTTTCATAAGGAACACTTAATACTTCATACGGATATTACTTTTCCCATCAAATATCACTTTAGAAAAAGTTAATAATTTAGGAACTTTTATATTAAAAAATGGCTAATTCAACAGATGCATATGATAGCATCATCAGACATAGCATGAAACCACTAAAACTTTTCCCTTTTACCTTGAAGCAAATCTGGTGTTTATGCCAGACTCTCCCAAACTTGATGATCCTGAATTTCCAGAGTTGTTTAAAGCTACCCTAAAGAGGAAAGACAGTTGCTCCCTTCAGTATCATTTTGTCCTGAGATCATGGCCAGCTTATTCTCTTTTCACTTCTTTTGCCCTGATGTATCTCTGCCCTCAACAGAAAAAAATCCTAAACTTTCCCTCACTTTAAGCCTTGATTTTCAGATTTATCCCAGTTTCATTGGCACAAAAAAATCCATCTGTAATGTGTATCACACTGTCAATATTACCTGGAGAAGTAACAAAATAAACCTCTAATATAGTTTTTAAAAACTGAAAAAAAGTGTTGGCTCCACTGTGAACATGATAAAGTTTCATTAACAAGTTCCTGATTTGGAAACTACAAATAATTCAGGATATATAGCATAAAGTCAAGACTTGTGGGGAAAAATAAAAAGAAATAAAATCCATTAAGATATCATTAATTTGATTTTTTTTTTTAATTTATAAATGCATGATGAATATAAGCCAGGATGGGACTCGTCCATTAGAGGCAAATAAAAATTTAGATGCATTTTTTTTCACTCAGTATACATACACGCCCATGTATTTACTCAAGTCAACATTTATATATATGTAATATGCATGTACATGAGCTTCTTCTCTCCTAATTTACCAGTCACCCTGAAGAAAACAGAGTGCTGTGAAGCCTTGATGTTGGTGGAGCCAGATTTGGAAGGAATAAATATCCAATGAGTAGTGTTTTAGGACATCACTTAGGCTCAAACCCCAGTCTGTGAAGTCAGAGGGAAATGTGTATAAGACTGAGTAAATAGGAGATTGTTTCTGAAGTGCCTTCCATGGGAGCTTAAATATTTCATCTGTGACACTGCAAATGTTCTTGCTCCGTCAGGGACACCATTGCCAAGTTGGCCTCATTGATTCTCAAGGAAAAGAACTGTAAAACCACTCCATTTTTCACTGGTCTATGGAAAAGTACAACGGACCCACTGCAGCACATTAAGTGGAATTATGGGATGCACATTGCATCTTCCCATAGCCATTCCTGAGACACCCATCAGTCTGCATCTTCTGCCCTGCACAGACGAATACAGATGATGCAATACAGAAGCTCTGCTGTTGTCCAGCTCAAGCTGCATGCCAGCAATAGGCAAAGGGACAAACTTGATCAGCCTGGGGTGAGGGTAGCTGCTAATTGTTGCTGCTTTTGAAAACCTAAGTGCTAAAACCTGATGACAGTCTCATTTTTCTGCATCTGTCTCCTTGGGTCTTAGGAGGAGGCAAAGTAAATCACACGTCACACAAAAGGTAGGCACAGGCAGCAGCAGGAAATACAAGGTTTTTGTAGGCAAGACTTCCTTCAAGAGGCATTTAAAAGTGTTCCTCTCCCTTACCAGGTAGGGAGTATTTAGGCAATTACTTTCATAGGATTCCCTTACTTGGTACTTAAATTATGAATGACTTGAATTTTGCTGTGCTTTTCTGGGATCTATGAGTTGTATCAATAATAGAGTACAATACCTAAAATTTGTAGGGCTATGAGTCATCTCTCTGAAGACAGCTCACCTGATTTGGTTCAGAAGTGAGGGATAACTTGGAAAGAGGATCTTAACTCCCTATTTTAAGTGAAGTGACTTTCCCACTTCTGTCCTGTTTGCATAAACCAGCCTGGAAATGTGAACTTTGGTAGAAGCTGATAGGCAAACACAGATCTATATGCTTTGAGAAACCTAGTTCCAGGTGATGGGAAACTCCAGGAAAGAGGAGTGATGTCAGCTCATGGGGGCCAAGACAACTGTGCACACATGCAGGCCTTTGGACTGCACCAACCTGCCACGCCACCCCACAGTTTATGCCCTTCCAGTGACACACTGGCTCTTTCAGCATGTTACACTGTACTTCTCACTGCTTTGCTTCACTCCAGTTAGAAAGATGGCAGTGGCTGTGTACGATCAGAAGCATCTGGGCAAACATGACATGCAACTTCTTGAGGCAAATTGCTTGCCTGAGTTGGAGCTGGGGGAGATGGCACTGACCTTGGTCTGCATCCTTTTAAAGATGTGGAGCCATCAGATCTACAGGTTTGCTTCAGATACCAGCAGTGAAAAAGAGACATTCTTCCA
The DNA here is from genome assembly GCA_013396735.1 of Grallaria varia. Classification (NCBI taxonomy): domain Eukaryota; kingdom Metazoa; phylum Chordata; class Aves; order Passeriformes; family Formicariidae; genus Grallaria; species Grallaria varia. The sequence goes on from VWZG01008875.1 coordinate 464,936, forward strand.
GAGCTATGAAATGCATTTACTAAGAGACTAAGCAGCATATCAGCCCTTGAAATATGGGGTCTAGTGAGTTTCTTAAGGATATTTGGCCTGCACAGAAAACATTCAGTCATCCTAATCTTCAAGGATCAAGGAAAATGACCATCAACACGCGGAGGAAAACTGCAGAGTGAATTGAACTCATCCTTCTACCTTGTGACTTGGCTGGACACAAAACTGCTATTGAGACAGAGAGGCAAGTGCTGATGCCAGCAAAGGATCTGCCACCGAATCCAAGCCTGGGATATATCTTTACTAGGTCGTGTGTTGCTTCATCAGGCTAAGAGTTAAAACCAAATCACTGATAATGAAAATGTTTCTATAAACGTAGAATGGTTATTGCTATGCTGACAACTTTTTTAATATCCTGCTATGATTAATTGACATGCTTATCTAAAACTTGCTATATTCTGCTCTAAACATTTCATTCCTTTACTTTGTGTCTGTATCTTGATTCTGTCATGCCTCAGTGAGACAAAGGATGAAGAAAATGCTGTTTTTCTGGAACCTGAAAGCTTTCCCCTCTTCTTTCCCCCTCTCTACCAAACCATAGGCATATATATGTGAAGGTTTTAAATGTGGATAAGGAGAACTGCGAACATGTTACTCCTACAGTGTCTAATATGGAAAAGCCATATTTTGTGGAAAAAAAACCAAAACCAAAACCAGAGCTCTTCCAGAGCATAGCTGAGTCATTGATGTGTTCCAGGAAAGGAATACCAGTTTCCAAAGGCAGCAATACCCACATGTGTCACAGAGACAACACATCACTGTAGTGTTTCTGTTGTCCAGCCTGAATGCCTGGGATTACACGTTAACGGAGGAAGAAGGGAGAGAAGAAACAGGCAACAGTGTGAATGGAGAATTTGGATTACAGAATTGGCATTTCTGGAAATGAAGGTTATAGCGTATCTTTTTGCTATCAAGAAAGTAACTTTTTATTGGCAAATGCCTCACTAGCATCCAGCTACACCAGTTAAATTAGGAAAGAAATATTTACAACTTTTAGGAGGGGAGGAATAAGTGAGCATTTGAAATACTATAGTAAAATAATTTTTTCTCCATCTTCCCTGGTATAACACTTCGAATTTATATTAAAACTATTTTATATATTCATATTTTTATTATGATTGTTTATATCAGAAGTGTACAAGGGGACTCATAAGGGTTTTGCTGTCTTTGAACTAGATTCATACTAATACAAGAAGCGGAGCTGGCATTTTTTCTTTTCTGCCTCTAGCATCTGAGCCTATGAAATACACTGTTGTATTTCAACACATTGCAGTGTGATCTCGATGTGAGACAGGCTGTGGTCGTGTTGACCTGCTTACCCATTACCTTCAAGCGATGGAGCAAACTCAGTGTGGTTATAGTTCTGTCAGGAAAAACAACTGCAGCTGCATTTAAACTAATACTACAAAGTTATAGACAAGCTCTTTTCTGATGTAACCAAAAACTTTTATTGTTTTTTGAATGCCAGGTACCATGTTGCCCAGATACTTTCAATTAAATATATGCATTGGAGCTTTGGACAATTTCCCCTTGAAATATGGTGCTGGTTCCTGCCATATGATTCTTTGGTAAGGTTTCTGTGACACTGCCCATTGAGTGCATTTGTGCACTAAAAGATTGTTTCCTTTCTGGTGCAATCTGCTCTGGAACTGGTTTTCCCACAGTTGCAAATTACCAACTTGCTGCATCTGCAGATGTGAGGGGAGATGCAGTAACAGCCCACGGGGAGTGGAGTCCCAGCCCGACTGCAAAGGGAGGCAGTTCGAGTTCAGTCACAGCAAACCTGGTTTGTCTCATAACTGGGGGGAGCTGAATTCAGCATCCCAACTGGTGTGTGCCGGCAGGAGGTGGGAACTTCAGGCGCAATAGGTTGGCTTGCAAAAGTGTGCATAGGTTCTGTGTCTCCATAAACAGCTCACTGAGAGCTGATGCCATAGCACAGAGGAAGGCAAAGTCAGTCTGACACTGCCCTGACCTACTTCTGGTTAAAGAACCAGGGAGTGGTATGAAATCATCAAGCAAATAAGCAAGTGTAGATATTGATTTTCTCCTTTTGATTTTCTCTTTTCTTGCCCCCCTCCTCTGTTCAATATCTTCTTCAAATCTGCTCAGGGACAGTCTGACTTCATGGAAAAAGAGAACATGCCAAACCAAGAGAAAACATGAAGTACTGCGGAGATCAGTGCAGAACTACCTGGAGTTTTATTAACTAAGTAAATGACTCAAATGTCAGCAGTCAGAAAGTAAATTCTCAAGTCAGAGATGATAAAAAAAAAAACACCTCCAAAAGAAAAAAACTCATAGAGGAATAAATTACTGAAATTTTGCAACAGACATATGAAAAACCAAATTCTAGATTAACTTTCAGCTTAATATAGATAACAGCAGAATAAGAAGGAATATGAAGGAAAAAAACCAGGTGTATCTCAGAGGAGAGATTGTTGAAAGCTGCATACCAAAAAGGGAAGAGACTTGGGAATTTAACTGAAGGCAAAAAAATAAAGTAAAAAAAAAGTAAAAAAATACAAAACCATCCTGTATTCAGGTGCATTTCAGGACACCATAAGTATTCCAAGTAATCTTGTAAGAGAAATGTTGTATAAATCAAAGAAGATACTGTTATTGCTAGAAGGCTTGGGGAATGAGGGCCTTGCTCACAGCAGTGTTCAGGTTTGAGAACTAAAATTGAGAAAACATGTAATCACTGTTGAAGGGAAAGCAGTGCTGAGCAATCACAGATTAGTCCTGATTTCCAAGATTCAACTACACTAGAAAGAGTAAGAAAAGTCAGACTTATTTCTCCCTGATGAAGATAAGAGCTCCATGGGGACCTACATGTTTGATAGAATCTCCCAAGAAGCCTGAGAAAATGTGATCCAATTACATTATTTTAATAACCGGCAAGTGGGAGTGTTTGGCTGGATGTGTAGAGAAAGGGAAATTCAAGTGTAAGCCTTGGATTTCAGAATTAAATTGGCAAAATCTGAATATTAGTTTCTGAAGGGAGGGTCAGAGAAAGAGAACTATGGAGCTCAAGAGTAAAAATGATCAAGTCTTTCTCAATCGAGTAAAATCTTCCTTGTTGGTCACAAAATTAAGACAACAGTGACCAGATAGTCACTTACTTGGAAGCGCAAGATGAGTGTGGTTCCTTCCACCTCTCCATTCACATCTGACCTCAATAACTTCTGTTTCCTAAAGCTGCATGATTATTTTTCACTACTGTAAGCCCCTGAAAGTTGAGATCAGCTGCACAAGGGACAGTGACTTAGTATTTGTGCTGTAATAAATGCCTGAATCTAGTATTGGTCTCCATGATGTCAGGTCATGCATAGAGCAAAAAAAGGATCTTTCCCTCTCATAGAGTTTTTATGAGCCACAAAATCAGAAGTTTATTCTCAAGATGAATTCATTTATATATTCCAAATTGTTTTGGTCAAAGACATATGCTGAAATTTTCATACCTTCAGAGAATCATCCAATGCTTCTAAAATAACATAGAGTAAAATGGCTTTTAAATGCAAAGACATCATCATGACTGTAAGAGGATCTGCCAATCTTTGTAGACTGAGAGAGTATTAAAATAGAATACTGTTCTTACATTCCTTTCTTCTACTCTGTTACAGAGAACAGGTTGTTCTTGGAAACACAACACTGTGCAAGATGAACCTTTGCTCTGAATCAGTAAAGATGCTCTATTGCTGCGCATGTTGTCTAGAAAGAAACTTCCTGATCATTTTGAACTCTCCAAGTTCCTAGTTTTTCCACAGTTCTGTTTGTGCACTAAAGCACCCGATGGTTCCAAGCGCAATGACACTTGTATCATTTTCCAGTTTTCGTGGGTAAAGGAACAACTGCACTGTAAGAGGCCTTTTTGTACGTGCCTTACCATAAAGTGTAAGAATTTTGTAAACTCTTCAGTGGAAATAAATAAGCAAAAGGATATTTGGTACAGGATTCTGTGTGGTTCTGCAGAAGCCCCTGGTAATGTATCTGCTTTAAGCTGGTGTGGATTGCATTTGTGCTGGGCTTGGCACAAGAGGAAAAGGTTTTCTGATAAGGAAGGAATGATGAGTGGTGTCCAATAATACAAGTGAGGAGGATAAATTTGATTAAGCTAATTTTAACTTCGGAGTCTGGTTAATGGACTAAAGCTTGTCCCTTATGACGGTCTTGTCTGGCATTTGCCTTTTTCTTTATGAGTGACTATGGGAAAACAAGGAACTATGTTTCTAGGCCACCCTTGGCTTACAGCTGCCTTCCGCCCCCTCGTACTGCATCTTTAGCATATAAGCAGCGGCCAGAGGGAGCCTTTCAGAACCATGTCAAATACCTGACCTCGTACAAGCCAATATATTTTGTAACCTCTTTTGGGGAATGGTTAGGAAAGCAGAAGACAGGGAAATTATCACAAGCCTGCCACGAGGTCTCATCCAGCTAAAAAAATTGGAAGGCCAAAGTTGAGATTTGAAATTCTGATCCAGATCTACCCTTTTTGGTGGTGCCAATCTCTGCTTTGTTCAGGTTTGTTTGAAACCCGTCCTCACACACTTCGAATGAGATCTGAATAGAGATGCTCATCACTTGATGAATTATACACCTCGTTGTGAGTTTTCCACTACTTGCTATCTCATAAGTTTTCCCTTTGGTAATCTTTACTACTGACTTCAAAGCAGTAAGCAATAGCAAACATTTACTATGCAAATTATGAGTGTCACCTTTCAGTTAGGAGGGGAATCTGTTCTGAAAATGTTGTGTTTACCATTGCTAGAGCAATCTAAACATGAAAGTTCTCAAAGCTTTGCAGTGTTTTCCCTTGATGTATCCAAATTCTCCATCTACCTAAATCCTTCCTGAAAATCAGAGCATGCTTCGTGGTGGAAACTTAGAGAAAATAATGTTTTATTTTGCACATAACTGTTCAGAGTTGTGTGCAAGAAATACCATTGGTCTCTTTTATTCTTCCCTTTGTTTTCTTCCTCTTTTTTATTTTTTTGGTTTGTATGTGTGTGTGGACAGCTGTAGCTTGGTACAAGTGCACAGGGAATGGAGGATGGAAATGTAATCTGGAAGAAACTGTGAAGGCATGAAGGGCCTGGTGAGAAGTGACTGGTATCATCTGTTGTTGTTGTTCCAAGCAGCCATAGCATAAGTGACTCGTGTTTCCTTCGAAAAAGTTTCTCCTATCCCATCTGTTGGCCATATGGGTGAAAAACATGGTTTTCAGCAGGCCCACACCTACTCACTGGCCAACAATCTGTCCCAGTCTAAACATGGCTGCTGACTGTGCCATAGCAAATTGTTCTTCTCAGGAGCAACCAAAGGAATCTCTGCCTGCGAGATGGGCTTTAGGAGGAATTTGAGAAAAATGAACATATGCAGCAATCTATTTTGAGCCAGTGGGATTCTTTAGCTTTCCTCGCTGCTCTTTCAGGGGAGAGAGAGAAATTGTGCTGGGTTTTCAGCCAACTGGATCAATTGTGATAGCTTTTTCAAAAGTGTCTGTGCAAAGACTTGGTACAAACTAGGCTGGCCACACTGCAGGTTAGGAGAAACCAAAAATGGGTCATATCTTAGAATCCGCCTATGATCGTGGAATATTCCGAGTTGGAAGGGACCCACAAGGATCGTGGAGTCCAGCTCTTAAGGGAATGGCCCATATGGGGATCACACCCACAACCTTGGCATTCTGAGCACTGTGCTCAACCAACTGAGCTGATCTCCGGAGAAGATTTGCACTGGATCATATACACTGATTACATTGATTTGGCGCACTGCAAAGGCGGATTTTAGGTGGGAATTTGCCTGGTGTTTTTATTTGTAGTCCCTTAAAATGCCCTGGGGATCAGTGTTGGTGTCCTCAGGGTGGTGTTCTTCTTGGTGGAGCAGCAGTTAAGTCCACACTTGAGCACTGTCAGAAGTCCCTGCACTCCAGATAGATGCGTGCCCTCCAGCATATGCACACTGCACACCTGGGAAAAGCAACTGACAGCAACCTCCCTGCAATAAGCACAATGCAGACATATGAGCCACAACTGCAATGGATTTCAGCAAATTAGACTCTCCTCCTTCTCTTTTTCCATTTCACAATGAAGTGATGCACTGGCTGAATCCAGGGCTTTCTGGAAGGGTGTGCAGCCATTCACGTGGCACAGAGACAACCACTTAAATCTGTATTTCTGTGCCTACTGAATGAATCTCAAGACCTGATCCAAACACTACCAATATACTGGGGAAAAGCATTAGAACCTCCTTACTTGACTTGGTTGCGTTCTTCTTCTTGAGGTTTGGACCTTAACCTAATTTAATAGTGACACATTTCCTCTAAATATCAAATAGTTCTTTTCACAGCTGATATTCTTTGGTTGTTCCTTCCAGTCTGGAGAAGGTATATTCCCATTTACAGGGTAAAAGTTTGAGCTCTTCTAATAGACACTTTTAATAATTTTCATCTGTGGGTGTAGTGTTTTTAGACAGGCTGTTGTCACAATATGATAATGTCATGGTGGCCTTCAGAAACCTTAACTTTTTAAGTTTTGACTCAATAAATAATTTCATTCATAATATTCTGCAAGTTATTGGGAAAATTGTCTCTAATGTCTTATGCATTCAAAAGCAACAGAAACTGAGAGCAGAGTCTAAAATCTAAAATCTGGAGTATGAACAACACAGCTTAACTATGAGGTTTGGGGCCAGCAAAATTTTGCCTGTAACACTGTTATTTTGCTTCAGAAGTTGCAGGAATCAGGAAGGATTTCCATAATGAAAAGCAAATAACAAGGAAGAAGCTTCTTTAGCTGATGCCCAGGTGTCCAGGTTTTAGAGGCTGAGTCTACTAATTATCTTCCTGACTATCTTCAGCTGTTTCTAGCTGTGTTTCAGAGTGTGTTTTCTTGCTGCAACCGTCAGATATGCTGCTGCTTTTTTCATGAGAGAGAAAAGAAAAATATCAGTCAGACTTTGCAGAATGCTCCTTTATGCTATAAAATTACACATCTCCATACGCAAGACTTGGAAGGCTCTGGACAGTAAGTAGTCTGAATCATTCATTATTCTCTTAATCATAAATGCAAACTGCAGGTGCCTGAATTCAGCAAAACATGCACTTGTGTATACTCTAAATACAACTCTAAGAGGCTATAAAATGTCAGTATTCCGTATCAAGAAAGCATGGAGTAATAGATGAAAAGGAATAAAACTTTGGTTATTGTTATCTCTGGATTTCAAGTGATAATTTTTTTTCAGGGTTACATGAAATTTATTGTGTGATTAGCAATATATTATTGCTGTTGGAAGCAATTATTTTGCCAAGTCTACATGCAAGAAGTTATTTTCCTCTCTGCTTTAGGACATGCAGAAGTCTGTTTTACCAGAACAAAAGGAATGCCGCTTGACTGCATTATTTCAAATAAATCCAGAGTCCCCATTTGCTTCCAGTCATCCTCCAGCGCTGTAGAGGTAGGTTAATACTTTGGATATGCCTGAACCTTCATCTTAGACAGCAAGATATCTTGAAAATCCCAGCTATTAAAGGCAGGTGAAAGAACAGCATTCTCAGCTAGCAGAGCAAACCTTTATAATATTCCTCTGCTAATGATTTCCTGAGAGCTGCATTTCAGGAGTGTTCCCTTGACCTTTCATTATCACCCCATAGAAAAGCAAATAGATTGTCCTAAAGGTCAGCTTAGAAGGAAGACAGAGAAGGGGGGAAATGGGCAACACCACAACATGCTGGTGTTTTTTGGTCTGGATTTTTGTATTGAAAATCACCAGGATAACTTTTCCCTTAAAAAAGTATCATTGTCAGAGTCTTAAAGATGTCTGTAGGCTGACATCACTGCATTGAGAGGTCATAGCAAATCTGGCACATAGATTTTGGTTTCAAAAAGAGATAAAATCAAAATTAATTTCAGGAGGCACAGGAGCTCTTGCCACAGTCTCTTTCTTNTCACAGCAAGGGAAACATTTTTCTAGGTTGTTAACTAACATTATGAACATATTTCCTTCTGGTGGAATGTGAGATTTTATTGCTGATACTCCCTGATGCACAAACAGGACTGTGAAGGAAAAAAAATCCCATCATAATAAAAGATATTTATTAAACTGGGGCTATTTGCTTACAGACTGATGCTGAAATTAGAAAAGGCCTCATTCCCTCAGATAACCTGGTTCTGAGACATACCTTTTATTAAAACTTAACACCCACACAGTCCCCTCTTGCAGTGGCGTAAGTGAAAAATGACAACAAACAAAAATACCCAAACAAACTATTTAAAGTGAAAGTAACTGTGTCTTGCACAATAGTTTATCATACTGAGAGAAGGACTTTTATGGTAGAAGAATCGTTAATTAATGACCATCTTTGATTACCTGCTCTCGGTGTTTCTTCACAGTCCTGTTTCCCAGGATGCTCTGATGTGGCTGGGACGTTCTGTGTGGTTATACTGTGATATTTCCATTTATCATATATATATAGTCCTCAACTAAGAAATACTAAAAGTCTGTGAGTGTCCTGTTGAAACACCTGGAACTCCTGTTGAAAGGAGTTTTGGTGTTGTTACCTCCTGCCAGTTATGGCTGTTAAATAATAGGGAGACTACAAGGTCTCCTAAACACTGTGAGACCTCCTCAGTTCTCTTCTTAGTCCTGCCACTTCTGCATGATCCCGAGCAAAGGCATCTGTCTTTAGGAAGATTTTGTAAAACACTCTTTTCTTTCTTTATTCAGCTCTTAACTTAGTTCATGTCATTTTTTTTTCTGGGGATTGCTTACAAAATAGGTATTTGTTCTTGATTTAGAAAGTTTTTGCAAGATGGAAGCTTGGTCCTTGTGTTGTAGGTGCTTCCTGGTGGCAGAGATACCCTATGGATTTGTTTGGAGAAAGATTTGGGATTTATGAACCCACTTTCATTCTTTGTATCTGAACAATCAGCATCTGGAATGGGTTGCACAGATGAAAGCTGATGTGGCCAGGTCTGAAGGTGACCTGTGTCCGTCTTACGACCTTCTGCCCCTAAAAGTTCATCAAAGCTGGAGGTGACTGCTATAATATGCTTTGGGGGCTTTCCAAATCTCTACACAAACCACCTAATGGATACACAGGTCACTATATGCTCTGGTCTTCCCCAGATTCAGATGCTTTCCATTAGGTTGCATGTGGTTAAATATTAGAGTTATCTCTTACGTGAATGAGATACTGCAGGGCTCTACAGGATGGCAGAGATGTCACCAAGGCATGTTAAAAGTGTTGGAGTGCCCTTTGCAGAATGAGAGGATGAGGTTAAAAGCCTGTTTGTGGAAAGTCAGGGACACACAGTGCCTTTGTTTAGGAAGTGATAAAGACCACAGAATTTGGAAAGCTTTGTGGTGCAGATCAGCAATGAGATTCAGCTCGTATTTCTCCTCTGTGTGTCTGAAGAATACCCTCCTACAGTGGCACATGTATTGCCATTTCATGGAGGCAGAAATTCAACCTGTAGTTTCCCTTCACCCTCCCTTTCCTCAAGAGTTGCATCCTCGTCCTCTGGTCTCAGCTGCATTTCATTTCTCCAGTTAGCTAAATGCTTTGGGAAACTTATGTCTGAGTCAATGAAGGTTAACAGAATCAGCCCCTCAGTCGGTGTCAAGCAGCATCACTCCAGCGTCGTTGAAGAAATGGCACCAATTTAGGTATATCCTATTGTATTTCTCCTGAGGACTAGTATCAGTAATGGGTTTGTGCTCATTAAATGGTGTCTTCCTGACTCTGCTTTTCTCTGCTCCTGTGAAAATACATCAGTTTAAAAGTTCAGTCCCTGTAAAATAGAAAGTGTGAGGCAGCTGTTCACTGAATGGAAAATTATCTGGTTTGTTACAGGAATGCATATGTAAATTACTGTTGGGAAACACTATGTTAAAACTTATTGTTACCAAATCCTCCACATTCTGAATGGGAAACATTGTTAACTGAGGAACTATTTTTCCTTGGCATTTTGTAAGAGGATCCTAAAGACGTCAAGAGGAGGGAAGTGGGTGTCAATGAATTTTATAACAATGAGTCATTTTAGCTCTGGGACAATTTTTGATAAACATGGACATTTCTTTGCCATTCCAGGAGGAATTCAGACTTCATCTGAATAGATTTTGCCAGTGGCCAGGACAGACAGTTCCTTGCTTGGAGAGCTCAGGCTCTGGGTCCCTGTGGTGGGAGGTGGTAGTAGTGAGCGTGGCACAGGCTGAACATGGGAGGTGAGAGCTCAGCAAACTAAAATGATGGCAGGGCCAGACTGATGTGCTGCTGTCATCTCACTCTGACTAGCCAAATGGCCTTTGTTTTTCTCAGCTAATACAGTAGCAAATATGTTTTTTCTCAAAACCTCTTATAAAGAATCCCCCACTGTTCTAAATGGCTTGGTATCCCCAGGGCATGAGGCACTCGGGAAGAGGGGTCCCCTTCCTAGGTGTCCCCTGACTAGTTCCTTGGTAGATCACACACACTAGCCTGTATTGGTGCCACAGGGAAGCATAAGTTTCTCCTGAGGGTTCTGTTACAATTTAAGAATCCTTGGTTAAGATAAGTTAGTGGGATAGCCACCAGTTCAAACAGTGCTGCTACATGAGATCAAAGTAGTTATAAATTAAAGTAAATTTAAATAGAAGTTTGTGGTGGCAGAGCTAGGTCAAGATCAATGTATGGGATATCTTGAACTCTGGACATAAATCACATTTGCTTTTCCTGTGTTTATCATTGCACTTCTGACCTTACTTTTCCCAGATATGCCAAAAGAATGATGTCTGAGAAGGAAGATGAGATGCTCTCTCCAAAAGATGAGGGCTCTCTTCAGGAATCAGTCTGAATTGTGCTGAGTGCCCTGCAGTGCTCTTGCACATATGTATCATCTCTGCGCTTCTCTTATGCATAATAGAATAACTCTGCGGTTTAAAATAGGTGAACTATTTCTGTTTTGCCATCTTAAATGTTTGATGGCATAGTGTTGCTTATTATATTTGTATCCTTTGCACTGCTGGGTTTCCATGGCACTCAAATTTGTTTTTTAGTTTTCTAGGTTAATTTTTTGTTGTGTTTTTCTAACGTGACATCATTTTTCTGCCTGTCAGGATATTTCAGTTACTCATAATCACTGCTATAACAGAAGACATTTCATCTACCTGGATTCTTTCGACACTGCTCATGCTATATATGCCTAAGTCTTCCTAGATGTTGATGTGACACAAGGTCTGACAGCATCACAGACCTTTCAGAGTCACAGAGCCTTCCTTGTTCCCATGATCTGTTCTAAATTCAGACAGTTTTAGGAAACTACCTTTTATCTATTTTCACAATTAGTCACTGTGAACTCCTAAAGCCTGTTCTGGTTCACTTTCAGATTAAAAGCTAAACACAATTATTAAGGTGAATTGTTTACTTGCCCTAAAGCAAAACCATGACAAACTTTGTCTTCCTTTTAAGATGGGAACTGAGTGTCTTGCCATGTTCAGGACAGGTATGCTCTTTACAACTAAGAAAGCAGACAATGAGCTTCTTCATATATTCATGTGCTTCCCAATTCTAGCAGCACTGATCAGAAAGCAGTATACAGAAACCCAGCAACAGATGATGACAGCAAAAAAAAATCTCACTGCTGAGTTAAATACCTCTCTACCATCTGGAAAGGCACAGCATTTGCATGTCAATGTTGAGTCTTTATGAGTTTATGTGTGGTGTGCCACAGACACAGACATCAGGTCTCTTCCAGGTGGAGATTCCCAGCAGAAATCCCCTAAAGCTGTGGGAGCTGTGCTGCAGTGAAACAGGTCTGAGTGAGCACAGGGATGATGTAGGAATGTGACAGGGAAATGATATGTACTAAAGGTCTAACCCCAGCACTGCCCCTCTCACCTGGATGGCCCTTTTTAATGTCACTGACTCCTTTTGGTTTATGTAGTAGGCAGCACCTATTTTATTTATTTATTCTCCACTTGCATACTGTTGTATTTTTTAGCAATAACACAGTGAGGGGGTCAGGTGGATGCACCTCCAGGAGAAGGAAACATTGCCCAGTCCTGCAGGAGCAGAGGAAAAGATGGTCACAGACTTCATGGCAGGGTAGGAAGAAGAGACCTCCTCAAACAGCTGCAGAGTCAGCAACACTGCTCAGCAGTGGGGAGAAGTGGTCACAGACACACCGACATTAAATGCCTGTGGTTACAGAAGGACAAACCTCCCAGGAAACAGGCAGGACTGCTATGAGTTTGTTGTGTCCCAGAGAGCCACTGAGCTGACAGCAACCACACTGACAACTGGTTTTGCCCTGTATTCCAACAACTGAAACACTCCAGGCTGTAAAACTCTCTAACACTCCTTTCTCATCAAGTCACTTTGAGTTGCCTTTTCTTCACAACATTATTTCATCTAGTAAAACCTGAATTTTTGGTTTAAAAGCATTTAGGAGAATTTGTGAAGAAAAGAATGAGGCTGATGGGTGGGTTGCTCTATGTCCCTATTTGGTACCAAGGTGGGTTTGGGTAGTGGCAGTGAACAAGAAGGAGAGATAAACATACCACAGGATCCTGCTGCAGTCACATGGAATCACAAAAGTTATTCAGAAACTTTCTCGCATGGGTAACTCCTGGTTGCCTTTTTTAAAGTGTGAATCATAACTTTGAGATAGGTACCAGTCATCATAAACAATGTCAAGAGAGTGCAGGGAAATATTGAGATCACTAGAAAGAAAAAACAAACTTGCCTGTCTAAATCATACCAGTCCTGCCTGTTCTCAGATCCAGGTGATTTTTAGGCAGTCAGAGATAGGGGAAGTGGAGGGAGAGAGCACTGAGAAGATTTTGGCATGAATTTTGATCATCTGTCTCCAGTTTCCAGCAGTGTGTTGTCACAGATGCTACTTTAAGCCACTTTATCACTTCTATAAGATGAAACAAGAACAGGTCTCCTTTCTTTCACCCATCCCCTTAAATTTCAGCAGCAGTTGCTGTGCTTGAATCCGGCTCCCATTTTTATAACAGTGAAACATCCTACTTCCTTCTGGCTAATTGGTGCTCTCGCAGCAGGAGATCGTGTGCCAAGGCAGCAGAATTCCCTGCCTGCCTGTTCAGCATCTGCAGTCTGCTCACATATGTAATGTCAATATGAAGTTTAAATGTTATAAAAGTGAGTCTATATAGTAACGGGTTGAAATACAAGGATATCAAAGCTTCTATAGATTCATGGTTTCACTAAAAGTTTCCATCCTCTTAGAAACAATCATGCTTAAAAGAAAGTTGCTTAAAAATGTGTATTAAAAATTCATGGTTGATAATTGTTGGTGCATTGCTGAGACAAACACAATATTCTCTGAGTTGTTATTTCCCAGCTTAAGTGTCACATATTCCCAGCTTAACAAATACGTGTATGAACTCACACTGTCCAGAATCTTCCTCTCTCTTAGTGTAGGCTCAAGGTTTGTTTATTATCATCCTTTTTGTGTAATATGCTCTCAGGATTCCCTCAGATATTGACGACTAAGTAGGCAGGCTGTAATGGCAGCCAAACGATCTCCCTCCATTCTTCAGGAAACTGCTTTTCCTGGGCCCCAGACTGGGTGTTGGATCCAAAAGAAATGGGGACTCCAGCGACCTGTAACCCCTTACCTACATCCACAGTGCACTGAAATCCATCAGGAACATCGTCTCAATCCCCTGTCACCTTTTATCCCACTAATGGGGAAGGAGCCATGACAGGGGACAAAGTGAATGTGAAAGCTGTGCTTGTGGGAATGGTTTATAAACAAGAAGATGGATGTCATCTAATCGCCCCACAATAAGTTCCTGCCTGCTTCATGCCGTGTTGTTCTGTTGCTGTCCTCTCTCGTTCATTCCCATTATCACCCAGGGCATCCCTTTCCTCTTCTGCACTGCAAACCCAATCTGCATCCAGTAAATAAAGAACAAAATGAGTTCTCATCCACCTGACTGACACTTTCGGTTTGAAATGAGAAAGCCTCTGTTGTTGATGCAGTGCCCAATTTAAAGCAATATCACCTGTCAGTTTGATAAAAGGCATGGAGAAAATACCCTGTCTCGGCCAAGGTGGGGAAAAAAGTGTCATCTAAAATAAATGCAAACCTTAGGGAAAAAAACCAAACACACACGAACAAATGGCTGGGGTTTGTTTTTGTGCTTGTATTCACTGGGGTGAGTCATCAAAACATAAATTACTGCTTATTTGTGACAAAGAGAATGGCCGGGAATGGAGGTTGCAGGACAGCGGAGAAATTTGCTTGTGGTGCTTTTTTTCCACATCCATTGAAATGTGCTGTGTGAAGGTGTGTTTGCAGAACTTCGGGCTTGGCTTTCTCAGCCCTCTGATCTTTACTTCTATTAGAAAATGAGTCACTGGATTTATCTTTTGTCTTTACCCTCCTGAGCTTTCATTCATGTTTCAGCTTATAGAAATGCAAACAGAGTCCAGCTTGTTTGTTTTTTTTAAATGCGCATTTTGCTTAATGCTTTGGCTCTTTGTTTCGCTGCATGTCAGTGCTGCAGGAAAGCCACTTCAGAGAGAAGGGATGTGGCTCCGGAGCTGGTGCTGTTGGTTTGCGAACACCCTTTTTACCTTCAGTTGCAGACTATGACACAAAAGGCTTTAATACTCGGGTAGAGTTCACCCCGTTGGCCAGCCTGTTGCAATGGAAAGCAAAATATCTTTCACATACATAAGCAAGTGTGTGATGTTCTGCAGTACATGTGCCCTCTAAGCAGGGGATAATTTAACCTAGAACGAGCCCAAGTACATTGGTAAGGCTGTGTTTTAGACTCAAGAACCACTATATTTTTTATTACTATTTTCTTAGGTATTAGAACGCAGTGAGAGCAATCCAGAAGCTTTTACCAGTATAAAATGGAATGGAAACTAGACCAAAAAAACCTAGTTATATTTTGATGACATCATCAGAAACATTTACTAATCTGGAAATAGTCAAATTCTGTAGAAACATTTAAACGTCAGGAAAATAAAATGACAATTTACCTCCAAACCCTGTGGGAATTTTTCAAAGAACAGAAAGAATATGGGCATGTACACTTCAATGTATTTTGCCTTCATGGAGTGGAAAAAAGCATATATTTCTTCTTCCAGAAGGAAGCTGTAATGAAACAATTATGTGGTGTTCATGTAGACGTTGGAGCCATTAGTGAAGAACCTTTCATCAAGATATCTATCATAGAATTTGCATTTGGCCCAGGATATTTTAAGAACACCAGTAATATTTGTCTTATAAGTTTGTGGACGCAATCAAAAGCTTTTATCTTGCAGTCGTTTGGTAGTCAAAATCTAGTTTTCCACTGTCTCTTTGCTCCCTCTCAGAAGGCTGTAAAGATCTCAGTTTTAACAATAGGAATTTGATCCTTCAGGTAGCTCAGTGTGGGATGACCGGAAAGTTCTGACACATAAGCCAGCCAAACTTTAGTTTGTGACTTCCAGTAATTCTTGGTCAGGATTTGCCTTCGGTTGTTCTGCACTGATTGCCATTGCAGAACCTGCTCCGGATTTCCCTGAAATCAGCAGGAGTCGTCTGGATTCAAAGAGCTTTGAATCAGGTTCTTGCCGTAGATACAATGAGGTCGCATTCAACATTGCACTTTAGCTTCAGTGCCCAAGCCATTTTCGCATTTGGCCCCAAATGGATGCTGTGTTTTTTCTCTTAATTCCCCAAAAGTCAGTGTGGTAGTTTAAATTTTAGGCTTTTAGTGAGGTTTGTTGCTCTTTAGGCCTCCCTTGACGACTGGGGTCAAAAACTAAGGCAGTATTCCATCCTATTCCCTCACGTAATCAGGTGTATAGAAGAGAGGTGACGGGGGGAGGTTCTCTCNTCCTTGGGGTCCTTACTCACATGTACGTAGTGTTTCATTGTATATAATTATATATATATATAAAAATATGTTTTTGCTGCAATTTTCCTCTGCTTGTTTTTTTGTTTTGTTTTTGTTTTGTTTTTCTCCTTTTCCCTTTTCCTTTCTCTGTTTTCGGGAAGGGGTGGGGGGGCAGGCGAGGCTGTCTCAGGCTCCTCAGAGCTTGGCTGGGAGCCAACCCAAACTTTTACAGTCAGGATTTGCCCAGTAAGCAGGGGGAAAATTTTGCTGTTAAAGAGGTGTGGTAGCCTGAGGACCTAAGAAAGTGATGCTGGAGAACACTGTTAAGACACCTGTGAGATGTCAGGCAGTAAAGGTAAAGCCCATATTAAGCTCATATTAAGCTCAGTAACACCTGTGAAGACAGTCTGAAAGCCATGCAGCCCCTGGGAATGACTCACAAAGTGAGTTGCCTGATGTGGGGAGGAACATGTGGAACCTGTTAATCATGGGGAGGTGTTAAATATAATCATGGGTCTCTCACCCTCAGGGTTTAAGTTTTGCTCCAAAGACAGTTTGAATCTGATTTCAGAGGAAGGCTTTTACTCACTCTGTAATGCATTGTGATATCCAGCAGGTAGAACTCATTGAGGAAAATTGCTTCCCACAATGATATATAGGACCATTCAGTCACATCTCTGAGCTCTTTGGGGGAAATAATCCATGGGATTGTATCATTAGTTTAAAAGCTACCTCAATTGTTTTTCTGTCAGGATAATTTTAAGCTACACAGGAGTATTAGTTGGAAAAACATATTTGAAAAGGAGTCTAAATCCTTCCATATTGCTCAAATCTGGTTTTAAGATAATATTTTCCTCTTCATTTGTAACAACTGTATTGAGGGGTGGAGAACAGAGTCTGCCTCTGAGTTGGCCAGTGACTTTCTGAATACAACTACCCTCTTTTAATCAGGTGCTCAGCTTTCATGGATTTATATTTCAGCCACTGGCCTTGTCTGTCCTTGCTACATCAAAAGGAACATAGCTTTGAAAATTTCCAACCACAGCTCTAACTAAGGGCAAAACCCATGAAATAACAAAGTGCTGGCAAAGGAGGGACCCTGTTCACATTAATCAGTAATGTGAGCTGTTTCCAGGGGAATTTGTTTAATCTGAAGTCTCTAGAGAAAGTCAGAAAGGAAATTTAGGATAAACGATGGAACTATTCAAAACTAGAGATACTTAAACTACAAATAGAATTGTTGGAGCATTGATGAGTTGAGAATTGGAGGAAATCAGCTTTCTCTTAGGGAAAAGTTCTGTACATCAAAGAGAAAGACTGCATTGATAATAATGGTAAACAGCAATGTAAGCGAAAGACAATGAAGGCAGATATGAAGGCATGAGGAGAATTCCCAGGTGACCTTTGGCAAGTCACTTTAGCTTCTAGCAATAAAATGTGGTAGCATGGCCATGTTGCTCTAATGGGGTATAAGGGAAAAACCATTATGAGCTTGAAAGGTATAAGTACTGTGACAGTAATTGCTCTCTGTTGCATCTCAGAATGCAGCTTCTGTCTTTAGCTCAAGCCTGTTCACTGAGCCTTTCATGGCTGCAGTTTCTCCCTTGAGATTTGGATGTGTGTTAAGATAACACAGCCAAGCATTCTGCCCTGGGATGGATGACCTGGACCGGCAGCTGCTGCATGAACAGGCAGGCTGGGATGACAGAATTTGCATGCTTTGTTAATCACAGTAATCTTGAGGCACCTGGCAGGACCATCAGCCTTAGCAATGCAAAAATGCGTTGTAGAAAGTGCTGTAAGGGCAGATATGGAAGAGGGATACCTCTACTTCATCCGTAACAAAGCAGGGTTGAACTTTTCTTGTGATACACCAGCTACACTTGTCTGCTCTTTTGTGAGCAATAGTTCCTGACAAGCCTGAATGTCTTCAAATAAATAGAAATAATTCCAGTATTTCTAGTCCTAAAGCTGCTTTTCTGGTTCAGTTGTAAATTAGATTTTTCTGTCTGAATCCTTAAGAATTATCCAAAGTGGAGTGATCCCTATTCAGTTAGCAGAACGATGTAGCTACAGGTCTCATGGACCACATTTATCACAAACCAAGAAACAGAGCTTTTGAAGTTGTCTTGGCCTCACTTGCTTTCCACCAGAGGGAAAATGTGACACTGTCATGCACTACTGGCAGTATGAATGCTTCTTGAATGAAGGCTGTGATAGGACAGCAGCACTGATGTATGGAGTTTGAAACATACAGCAGGAGCAAGAAACTCTGACGCAAGGAGCATTTTATTGTGCCTTTTAAAAATTTTCTGCAAAAGATACTCAGTATTTGATAGAAATGTATTCTCACCCTGAAAGAATTGTATGCCTTCAGACTGCAAAGCACAGAATGTCTTTTAAAAATCCATGTGAGCAAAAGAGGAAGGGCTTGCAAGATGCTGGTTTATTTTCTGTGAGGAATCTGGAAATGGACCATTCACATCCTCCTTCCTTCTGTCCTCTAATGTGATCCCTCAGCATTCAGGGGGATCAAAAAAGCACTGGCCTTATAGGAAACGTCCTTCTGAAATTGATCTCATAAATCAGAGAAATATCCAATGACAAAACATTTGAAAGCTTTAAATTTATGTGACCCAAAGGACAGGGTTATAGAACTATACATACAGGCAGATTTTCAGAGCTAACTCCAAGGTGTGCCTCAAACCACTGTAAGGTGTCAAACAAATATTTGGATGTAAATAGCGCCAAGGAATTGTTGGAGTCAGGAGAGACACGGAGACCAGAGTCTGTGGAATCTATTTTATTAAAGGACTTCTCCAAACATTTGGATTAGTTTGGATTTGAGTTAAATATGATTTTGCAATTTAAGATGTTCTGTGATTAGAAATGATGGGATGTAAATGCTGTCTGCACAAAGTTTGTATTTTATGCAGCTGGAAAGGAGGCCTTCCTTAGACTTCATTCTCTTCTGTTGCCAATTAACATTATAGTAACTTTAGATGAGGTTCAGTTGCCTAAACAAGCATATTGTGCCATTTGAGATGTCTTAGGAAATCCTCCTGCCAGAAGAACACATCTAAAAGGTTAGAAACTCATACCTGGCAGCCCTGTGCATGCTCAACACATCAGCATTTGTATAACTGACTAAACCCCTTTCTGTGTTATGTGGCAATTAAATAACCCCTTTCTATCTACTTTCAGAATTAAATCCTGTCCCCCCATATACTAAACCTACAGATCTTGATAAAAGCATGAACCCATTCCCACAGTTGGTGGTGTTAGTCACTTACAAAGAAGTCCTGCCCAAGAACAGAGACATTACAAACACTAAATCAGAATGTCCCCTAAATAGAAGCTGTGAGCAAAACCAGCAAAAAATGCCAGGACATACCCAAATCTGTGTAACCTGGATGTTGTCAATCGAATCAGAGTTCAGTTCAGCTCATTCAGGCTTTTTGGCAGACATAGGAAATTTCAGCAGGATAGAAAAGCCTGCAGAGAAGGCACCAAAGCATAAAGCATATTTTAGTGGGGTTCATTTCAAAAAGAAGTAGATGAACTTTGTGAACTTTCACCTAGCTAAGGGGAAAACAAAAAGTCTTTGGTACAACAAAATCTTATCAGAGGACAAGGAATCATGCTTTATATTCCTGTTCTTTATTGTGTTTCCTGCAACTCAAACCTAGCTGTTTGCATATTGTGCTCCATCCTGGTAGTGTAAAAAAACATTCAATAGAAAATATCTATAGAAAGCAACTTTTCAAGCTCCAGGGGAGACTTTGGGAAGGGCTAACTTTTATGGATATGCTGTTTGTGAGCTCATTGAAGAATAGGTATTGGGACCCTGATTAATATATATTTTATGCACTACTAATAGCCATTCACTGTAGATTTTACCTCTAAAAGCCACAATACAATATTTCTGTGTTAAACTAAGCAAGCTCTTTTTCTGTTTAAGCACCACTAAGTAGTGAGTTGCCTAGTGATCTTGAATATAAGAACCTTTGGCACCTAGTATTGATAGAAAACAAACCCCATCATCTGTCCATGGCTTGTAATTATCCCTTTGCAATGATTTTCCTGACTGCATGACTTTGTGAAAAATTATCCACCTGGAGGTCAAAAAGACAATCTCCATTTCATCTTCCAGAGGTAAAATGTTCCACAAAAGATCAGGTCTCCACTGCAGGCAGGGTACCTCTGCATGAGCAAAAAATGTGTGCTTTTACACATCTACCTCCTTCGCTGCATCTCAAATGGCACCACTGTGCACAGTAATAGATGTATTCAGAGAGAAACAATATCCAGTGTGAATATTATTGTTCATGAGAGAAGTTGAATCTCTGATTCTGAATTAAATGTAATATGAGCTTGACTAATTGAAACCCACATGTTTCTAATAATCCTGCTGTCTCACTTTGTGAAATCAACACAGGAATCTTTCATTCTTGCTGTAAATCTAATTGGGCCATGGTAAATAATTAAAGAGTTCATGCCATGTTTTTTAAGTGGCACTTATTCAGTGTTCAGTCATGGTGGCAGCTCAGGATGAGAAGATGGCTTCTAAAAAATGGGGTAGTTCACATGGAAGACATTACCAGAGGAAAAGCAACTCTGAGAAGAGCCTGACAGAGTGCAGGTGACTTATCTATTTGGAAGATGCAAGATGTATAGCGACTGACTTGGCAGGACCCAGGGAAAAATGTGATAAGTGAACACCAAATACCCAGAGATGCTACAAGTGCTGAGTGATAGCAACATTGCAGCATAATCCTTCTCAGGAATGGTGTCACTTCCTCTGATATATACTGAGCTGGTGTCTGGCTTTGCCCTATACCATGGAAAATATGCAGACAATAAGAGAAAATATTAGTGTGTGTGCATGCATGTGTGAGACAGAGCGAGCGAGGGAATGCAAACCAGTGACCTTTAATGGATGGAGTCAGAAGCAATCAGCCTCACATCATAAGATCAACTGAATGTCAAAAGCTTTTGGTTATTCCCATTTAGCTCAAATTTTTGAGCTTCATAATTAGGATGATTTCAGCATCACACCAATATTTCTTCAAAGTTCCTGTGAGCCATGACATAAAACAAGAGAAAAGTTCCTAGCCAGTGGTGTCTTTGTGCCATGATGTCTGCATCTGGTAAATGTACAAATATCAACCTCTTTTTAAAGAAACAGGGGTAGATTTTAATTTTTTTTTTTCCTTTTTTGGGTGGGCATCACCACAGTTCAAAGAGCTCCCTCTCCTATCTCTGAGAGAATAAGTTGTCTATGGGTCACATTTAAATACCCTGAATTTTGACCAAATGTAGGGTGTTTCATGTTTCTTACAAACAATAGAAGTCTATAAACATATGAATGTTTGTCCAGTCTTCCTTGTTTCATTTCAGTTTCTTCTTCTCCTATGATCTGACACTGCTTTATTTCCAGCGTTTCCAAGATATTTCTTCCACAATGCATTTGCTTTTAGATTGTCAGTTCTTTTTTTCTTCTTTCTTTCTTTTTTTTTTTTTCCTTTGTCATAGAACTTGTTGAGTAAACTACTTGAAATTCTGGAGTAGGCAATACCCAAGCAGAGCAAAATGGTATCATCATCTCTTCTTGCTGTGGGTTTTGCAGGACTAAAGACACCTTTCTCATCAGAATTACCTTCAATTCTGGAAAAACTGCTGCTGTGGGGCCAACAAGGTACTGTTGAAGTATTTTTCTAATGGAAAAGTTTTCTGTGAGGAAATGGGGATCTGACTAAGCTGCTGTATTTTACAGACAAGTCTCGATTACACGGAACTTCTCTGTGCTTCATTTCAGAGCGGCTCAGGAGCAGTGCTTCAGCTTCACAATATAATAATGTGCAATTCAGTTAGCTCAGTCTAATCCAATCCATTGCAAACACTTTTACAAAGGCATTTTGGTATTGCCCAGAAGTTTGAAACTTCTGCTTTCTGGAAAACCTCAAAGCTTCAACTTTTTAGTCACCTTAGGGAATGAAACAGATGTTTGAAATTCTGAGTTTTAGTCAGTTATAACACAGGTGGATGAATAGTGTGCTGAAGTTGCGTGAAATTCTGGCGCCTTTTGAGTTTGTTTACAGTCTGTTGGTTACTAATACAACACTGAATTTTAGTATCAAAGAAATTGCCACTTAGATTGAAGGGAGATATGGTTAGGTTTATGATGCAAGTTTAAAAAACCCCAAAGAATAGAAAAAAACCCATGATTGAGATATGATGTACCACAGGCCAGACTATTGTGGCTGTCACTTTGTTAGGTTTGCAATTGGAGGACCCCTGGAGAAGTATCAATGTCTGATAAATATTTAAGGAATCCCAGCAGCACTCTCAGCTCTCTTGCTACACTCGTGCCTTTGCCTCGATTGTTGCTTACAATTATTGCCAGCAATTGCTCCATGGAGGGAAGAGGAATCAGTGAAAAAAAAAAAAAAAAAAAATCACAGGGCTGAAAACAGTACTAATGGGTAAACAATCTTCCTCTGTTATATGTGATGGTGAGAGTTAAAAAAAAAAGGGATAAAGGGCTTTTCCCTGTGTTAGTGTCTGCTCAGTGAGTATCTTCTGGGGGCATAGAACCTCAGTGTCTGGAAGGTTTTTTCTCCTTGTTTGGGCTGCAGATTCAAGACAGTTAAAGACATTCTGGGAGTTTTCCAAGAGCAGGATCCTGAGCTTCCAATATACCTTGTTTGTCTACATTTTTGGACTCAAGAATGGTTTTGATTTCAATGACTTCTGTCCAAGTTGGAGCATGCCCTGAGCATGCACTGTCTCTCCATACGTACTTGTACGTGACATGCTGGTTTCTGTGGGAAGGAAGTTGACATATGGACACTAGAAAGGGGCCAGAATTATTTTCCATGAGCTTTTCTGCCTGGAGCATCGGGGGGGGGGCTACACTCCAAGCGTGTGCCCAAGTTTACTTTTTTATTTAGACACAGCTATGATTTCTCAAAATTCACCATTGGAAGGTTTTGTCATAAACCAACTTTTTATAATTTTTCCATTAATTTTAAACATAATCGAGTCATGATCACATGCACCAGTTTAATCATGCAATGTCTACGTCTAAAATCTACAAAGACCTCAGTCTTTGGTGAACTATAAACACATCAAAGCTGAGCACTATTTACATTGTACAACCTGATCTTTCTCCACCTTGGAGCTGGACTGCTCCCTCCAGAAATGTGCTAAACACTCTATGCAATACCAAGCAGCTTCTGGCACGAACATGTTCCTTTTTAACACTCAGGTCAACAAGTGCCTATTAAAAGGACAATAAAGCCAAAGAAAATCTGTTCAAAGCCTCAAATAGGCACTGGATGAGGCCCACGCTGGAGAATATGCTATATAAGCATGCTCATAAATCATTAAAATTATGATAGGATCTATCATTAATAAGTAAAGTTCAAGGACAGCCTTTATCTTGTTAAATTATCCAAATTTTGCTGTCTATTAGCATACCATTTAGAATGTAAGAATGGCTGTAGGGGTTTTTTTCACCCTTCTTGGTAATGACATATTATGCAGAATAAAAAGCCTTAGCAACTGTTCCAAGATGCCATAATAATGCTGGAATTATTCTTTGGGGGAGGTTGTTGTATTAAGCAGCAAGTAATTAATGGGAAATTGCACTGGAAATTCTTGGAAAAAAGACAAATTACACACGCTTTTGTACTCATACCCAGCAAGTCCCATGTAATTAACAATATTAAGATAAATATGAGAAGAATTATTAATGATGAGATTAACTTCACATCATAGCGCAAACAGAATTATTTCATCTATGCGTGTGGTAGGAATTGAGATTTAGTTGTAATTACTAAAAATATGTGACATCATTGCTTCATGGATATTCACCACAGAACTATCAATTATTATGCAATCTCTGACATCTGTGTTGTCACTTCTTGCCCCACAGATCAGCTTTGCTGAGTGGATTGAGGGGTATTTTGTTGAAGCTGCAACTGCTTAAGAATATGAAACACTCATTCAAGGTGATGGGGGTCAGACTCTCAGCAAGCACCAATCTGCAGTGACCAGACAATATACCAGAAATTACTGGCAGAGAAGGGGACTGACCTACTTAGCACTCTGTTTATTTCTGGCTCATGAGTTAATTCACTATTGAAAATACAAGAATAAGTAGGGAATAGTGAGAAATTAAAAAGTAACCCATAACAACAGAAGGCAAATATTGCAAATGGGAAGTGAAGAAGGTTATTGTGCCCAAATAAAATTTCAAAGGCAAGAGGTGGAGTCAGCAGAATGATTTCCTCATTTGAATTTGTCTTCAGTAGCGGTAGTACTTGCTCTAGTGCACTTGTTCTGTGCACCTTGTATCTTTTAGACATACAAAGGAAATCTACAGATTATTCTTGGATTCAGAAAAAACATTTTCAATTTCTAACTTAGCTCAGTTTCTTTGTGCCTCAGTTTTCCCAATTATACCCATTAATAGCTCAATATCCATTCTCAAGCACAAATGTTGACAATGTGGACTAAATGAGGGCAGATGGGTTCTCACAACAAACAGAGTTTTATTCTTGTTGCCAGGCAGAATCATGTCTGCTAGCATCAGCTGAAGGCCTATTGCCTCGAGGGAAGGTCCAGGCTTCTCAAACCACTAATACAATTTCTTCTATGACCTCCCCAGCTATGGATTTTTATTGAATTCAGTTTAATTCTGGGATCTGACCAGCTATTCCAATAGACTGCCTGTATCCATCTTGGTGCAGGCTCTTCACATAGTGGCTTTGAATTTGAAGATGAACAGGACATCACTTTTGTGCCAACTGAGAGCATTTGTCTTGATAAAAGCATCACCAGGAGGGGAGAGAGTTGTGTCTACATGAGCACAGAGGCATAGGGGGAGAGCTTAGAAACCCTGCCTCATTCAGCCTCACTGACACGTACAGAAGAGCAACCACCAGAGCCTCCAGTTAATTAATCAAGGCTCACAGAGATGCACATTGTTAAGAGCTTCAGGTGCCTTTCGCCTTTCTTGTAGGTCCTGGTTTGAATCCAGCTCAGATCAGTAGGGATGGAGTGAGGTGAGCGACTTCTGCCAGCTTTGTCCAGCAGCAGCAAGATCTGGTGACCTCAGTAGAGCTTCCATTTCATTAGGCACCTACAGGTTTAATATCAGAGTAGTAATTAGTTGTCTCGGTGGGCAGGCTTGGGCTAAACGTGTGTAGGAACACAGATACTAGATGGAGTCCCTTCAGGTCATGCTGGAGGGAGGTCCATGACTGACTGGACACTTCAGGTGTCACAGTGTGCTCAGTACCTGCTCTCATTTTCCATTGCACGCTATCTTGCATGTTCCCTCTCTGAGAGGGAAGTGAATTAAAGGATATAATTTTCCCTGTCAATCAAGTAGACTGGTGGCTCTCATGAGAACCCAGCTACACTCAAAGTCACTCAGCTTTTTGCTAGCCATAAGAATAACAGAAAATTGTTCTTCTCTTGTATTTCCCCTTGATTTGTTCTTTTAAATATAAAGACACTTCAGTGCCTTTTTCAAGGTAAAATAATTATCTCCTGAAGGTAGAGGTGCTAGTTTGTGTGTCTCTCCACGGACTTTTAAAGCTTTGCTATGGGGTCTCTATTTTGTGATGTATCGGTGCAGTGCCTGGCACAAAAGGATGTTGCTTTGGGTTAGGCTCTGCAAATTGGTCCTTGAAGGGAACATCAGGGTACTGTATCATTATTAATACAATTTAATGTGTTTTCATATTAGTACACTGCACTTCTGACAAACTACATCCCTTTATAAGGATTCAAAAAAATTTTATGCAGCCTGAGCCAAGGCAGACTCAGAGGTAGAAAACTATTATAGGAAACAGTGAAGACCATGGGAGACAAGAGGAAGAGAAATTATTAGAGAAGAGAGGACCTTTGGGATACATTTTCTGTTATCCTTCTCTTGCAGCACTGAATAAAGTTGTTTAAACCTATAACTTGAAGGTTATAGGGAGGAAACCATGCTCCCTGAGATTGTTTAATGCAGTTTTTTCACCTGTTTGATGTGGTAACAAGATGATTTCTCAGCCGTCTCTGGTGGTTACTTCTCACGGTTTTTTTGCTGCCAAGATGATGTTTCATTTCTTCTTAAACTGTGGGATTTCCATAGGTATTTTTAGTTACTAATGTTCCTGACAGCAGAAGAATTAAGCATTTTGGAACCTACACGTAAATAATTGACCCTTTGCATTATTTGGGGAACACAAGGGGTTTGCACTTAAAAGCCCTCAGGAAATGCACCATTATTCATGTATGACCTCCACAGTATGCTGAACTCTTGAGTGTGTACATCCCTCAAGCCCGGCTTGATGTCCTCAGTGGTAATAATGACTGAGAAGATGCCAAGACTAATGATTTTTTACTGTGTCCACAAAAGTGCTGCTTTAGCAACTGTAACTTCTGCTCTAAAGGAGGATGTCATCAATGCAAAGGGCAGCTCTATATTTTTCTGTGACTACAGCAGTACCATTACTGTCCAGAAAAATGACAGAGGAATGGATTTACTGTTTTAAGGGCTCCTCAATCAGTCATTGGTTTCAGTAGAGAAGCGTTTGCCTAATTTATTGAGGAAGCAATCAGTCAGGAGCAAGTACACCCCATACATTAAAGTAAGTCTTTGGGCCTCTGCCCAGCTCAACCAACTGACCCCACAGGTCTCTTTAAGGGTAGCCCAGACTGCTAGTCTCTGGCATTAGGTGAGGGTTTTTTGGTTAGTGGCTTCAGAAGCACCATGGAAATGTTGCCATGGGGAAGACACAAGTCCTGAAAGCACCTTGCAGACAAAGGGGTTTGATTGGCGTGTCTGCTGTAGAGAGGATGAGTTTTTGTGGGCTCACATTGCAGAGAGAGATCCAGGTTAAGCTTTAGAAAAAGATGGCTAATGGGAAGGATCACTACAGTTTTGAAATGCATTATCTAAGCATATTAAGTATAGTACAGTAAGTCACTTGAAGATTTAAGACCAGGCAGGATGTGGTATACCTGTAGGCCATAATGTAAGCTTGAGATGGATATCACTATGCCAAGATTTTTATACACCTTAAAAGATACATAAAGAGAGCAGGAAGATGTTGAGGTTTAGCAAGATGAAGTTGAAGTCTCATAGTCAGATCATACTGGAGCCATCTCATCCTTTGTGGCTTCAGGCCACTTGCCCAGCTGAGGGGGTGGAAAAGAAGGCAGCCCATAACCACAACCCCATACCCCTTGTGTCTACCAGATGTCATCCTTCACTGTAGTGAACCCACAGTCAAAGCCACACAGGGCATCCTACAATCCCTGCAAGACTTATTATTGACATTAGCCTCAACCACCTCTCACAACTGCTTTGCAGATCTCTCTCTTTGATGTCAGCATTTATCCATCCCTTCATGAGCCATAAGGTGGGAGTTTCAGGAATCAGAAATTGTCTGTGTCATTTCAAATCTTTCTCAGGGGGCAGGATTTGGGGTTCAGGTATGAGACAGTGAATTTCACCACAGGAAATGAAGGAAAGTTAATGCACACTGATGTGATCCTCCTCTGTTGTTCTTGCCCAGGTATACATCAGGCCATCATAAAAATATACTTCTTGTCCATGGTTTGAGAGAAGCAAACCCAACAGCTCTCAGCATTGACTGGTGCAAAGCGCTGGCCACCAATCCCACAGCATGCACAAGAACAAACTTATTTTGCTGCAAACTGATCCGCCCTACAGTGATTATTTTGTAGGTGACCGCTGTGCTTAGGAGAGCTATTTACTTCTCCTTCAAAAAAAAGGCTAAGTGCAGCACAAAAAAATAATAGGTTAAATAGCTTTATAAGCTATAATAACAGTCTAATGAAAACATTTCCAAGGTTGAACACTACTGCTTCATATGTGGCTTTTTGATTGAATGTCCTGAATTTGTACTGTAATGGACAACGGTAGAAGAAGAAAGAATGGAGTCATAGCTATTCAGTACTGCAAACTTAACGTATTTCACTTCACTGACTTTGATATTCTTCTCAACAGTCATCTCTGAAATATTGTTATGACTTACATCAACTTTCATTAAAAAGAAAAGTTGATTTTGACTCCTCATAGTCACAGGAAAAAGTGATCATGTGAGCTGTGAGCAAAAAGCTACACGGCACATTCCTTTTAAAACAAAACAAAACAAAAAAATCCAAAATGCCAAACTGAAAACCACATATTTTTCTTTAACTTTTCTCCTTTTAAACTCATGTCATGATTTTGAGACATGATTCCTGGTTGCTGAAGTCATTAGATTAAAAATACCGTGTGTGTCAGCAGGCAAAGAGGCATCACTTCTAACAGTCAGGTCCGTTCTGCAGGAGCGTTGTCATACTATTGATTTCTTTTGAAGTCTGCATCTTTACTATTGACTTTCCTAGCAGTGGACATATTTCCTGCATTTTTCGTATCAGTGCTGCTGGGATCTGGAGCTGAAGCACAAGCTCTTGCCCTTTTTATTTGTATGGCACGTGCTCTGGAGCACCCATATAGCTGATCGAATGCTTTCTGTTCTCAGTTTTCAATTATATACTACGTTCATGTCAGAAAATGTGTCTACTAAGTTGGGAAAATACAATCTTTTGGTCAAAACATTTAAAGTTCAATGTATTACATAGTTAAATCAGGAAACTGTGCTGCCCTGAGAGTAGAGTCTCCAACCTGTCTTTCTCCTTGGGGATGCACCTCCACCACTTGCTGCCTCTCCAGAAGCTGTTCCTACGCTCATAAGCCCTAGATGTGTAATTTCCTTTTCAGAGAAGCACTAAAAGTGCATCCTGCAATACGTGTTATTCTCAAGATACTCCATTTACAAAGGCATTTGAGGCATTTCAGCTACAGGTCCCATGAGGTACAGTGGAAGAGCTCAATATCCTCCCCAGTACGTTCTGTAATGGTTCCACTGTGAACACTAATCCTTCCAAGTAGGTGTCTTCAGTCCTGGGATTTTCTTTCTCATCCTATTGATCTGACAAAGTTATTTTTTAAGCTCCTTGACATATTGTAAACCTTATCTACTCATTCAGGCTTTTGCTGGAGGACAGGAGTCAGTGAAGGTTGAATTTGATTTTGCAGGTGTGAGGGAATTCATTTGAGCTGGTTCTTAGTCAATTTTGTGTCTTGTTAATTGATGCTTTATCAATCTTGTACATGCATTCAGAGGGAATCTGAGTTGGATCATTTTTTTATGGTGTGAAAAATAAATCAATTTACATACTGTCCCTTCATTCCATGCACCTCTTGTACCAGTGGTGTCTTAAATAAAAAATGGTGTGGATCCTTCAGGGTTTACTAATTGTCCCAGAGGTCTGGTGGAGATCCCAGGAGAGAGCTCACCTTTTTAGCTTTATCATATGTGAGTCCACCCCTGGGCACACACCCTTCATATATAGGCATACTTGCAGTATTTGACATTTTCTAGTGCCATCTCTGGCTGTGCAGAACTGTGAGGGAGACTAAGAATATTTTCTTAGTAAATGAAAAGATGTTATTTCATGGATTCTCACAGGGGACTGCTTCGTAGGACTTCTTTAGAGGTACTTATGGTTACTCTTTAAAAAAAACAAAAAACAAAACAAGGAGAGTAAAAGAGAGCATAGAGTTGGTTACAGAGCACATGTTTTGTAGTATGTGAAATTTCTTCTCTATGGCAGCAATAGTGCTACAAAGCTATAGGTTTGCAATAGCCAGAGATTTTAATTAGCAGGACTTCACTATGAATCTAGCAATCATAAAAGGGACAGGGCTCCACAAAAATGGTTTGAAAAATGAACCAGCGTGCTGATAGAACCCAGACACAGCCTCCATCCTCCATTCAGTTCATACCATGCATATAACTGTTGTTACGATACCTCTCGAGTATTTTAAGGCCAAAGAGAGCATGACAACCCATGATTTATTCTATCAGTAAGCATATGAATTTCAGTAAGCTCACCACATCCCTTCAGAAACATTTTAGATAATTGCTCCTTATTATGACTTATTTTTACTATTACAGAACCATTTATAATGTGGGGTTGAGTAAGAACTTAGTATGGACCTTTTCCTCGACAGCTTTTCCTAGGGTATCATTCACAGTGTGTACATATAGAGTCATTTAGTAAATGTTCAGTTTAAGTTAATGTTAAATTCTAGGCCTCTTCTTAACTAATCTGCTGAGAAAGAAGTTTTATATGGATTTTAAAGGTGTTTGGGTTTTTATTTCCACTGCATGTTTTCTCCATTTTCAAATTCATTTTTTTCCGTCATATTTACTGAAAGGTATTTGCCTAGACAAATCCTAGGTTGGGTATGGAAAACTCTTGCAGAATCTCCAAAGAGCTGATTGGTGTGAAGGTGCTTTTGTTTGAATAAACACCATGTTTAATATAAAAGCTTTCAGTAGTAATTTCCCTTTTGTGATTCCAGTTCATATGACCAGCACAGCCTCATATTATTCACATAATGAATATTTCTGTGAATTTTTACAAAAATACCCTTCATTTGAATGTATCCAGGGCTCACCATTTTTTGTTGTATTTCTCATTTTCCTCTAACTTGTTTCTGTCTTCTTATTTCACTCCTCAAGTTCCTTGCTTTCTTTTCCAGGTTGATAAAAGCTTTTTATGAATTCCTATTTCCTTTAAATTCTTTCCTTTCCCCCCGAGTTCCTTTATTCCTCTTTAGTTCTTTGATTGCTACTGGGGGCTAAGGTTATAATTTAGTCAGTCTGTTCTGCTCTGCTGCATAAAAATATCCTTTCTTTTCCTGGACAGTAAATAATTCTTGAGCCTGCCTGCCTTTCAGCTTACTCTTTTTAAAAATTATTATCATTCTGGAGTCTTGTCGTGCTGCTGCGCTGTCCTCTCATCATTCAGTGGAAGTGCCTGCCTTCCTCTGACCTCCCTGCCTTCCCAGCCTCATGCCTTCCCCTCCTGGGCTGCATGTGACACAGCAGAGTGCAATGTCTATTCTTAGGGATTGCAAAGAGATTATCAACCCCAGGGCCTTCTCTTCAACAGCTGCATAGACAGGGACACCTTCTCCCCATTCCTTGTGTCGCTAGCAGTAATTTAAGAGTCTGAATTCTCATTTAAAACCTCAAGCCCCTGCAGAAGGATGGCTGTAGTAAAGGGGATGTTGATTTGTTTTAGTGAAATCTAAATGAGAGCCAGCAAGGAAGACAGGAGATGGAACGAGCATCAACAATGAAGGAATATCTGAGCTGGGGGTCTGGGCCACCAAGCAGTGTCTCAGTAATGGTTGATTGAGCCTTCGGTAAGGTACCCCCATGGCCATTTTTATGGTGAATCACCACGCAGTAAGTTCGTTTTCAGGATGGCCAATAGAGAGACTTCTATAAACACTTTTGCAATTAAAGGCAACAGGTCAGTGCTCAGTTCCTGAGTCTGACACAGATAGCTTGTAGATGCTCGGCAACTCATTTAAAATCTTTATAACCTTAATTCTGTAAAGTGGCAATGACAATAAGCTTTCAGCTGACCTTGTTCATTTAAGGTTACGAAGTTTAGGAGCTGTCTGACTGAACAGCGCCTAGTCACTACACCTCATGGTGCAGAAACCACGGGAAAAACTGAATCCAGGATCCAAATTACTCTTTTCGTTCATGACTTCATGGTGGATGAATTAAAACCTCTAGTTCTGCATTAGAGGTCTTCAAACTCTGCAATTTAGCAGGAATTCAGATCAGGATTTTAACCTTGCAATTGAGACCAACCTGGAGTCCTCATATCAAAAGTAACTCCACTGATATACACAAGAAAATACTGGGGAGCAAGGACTTGAGAGCAGATGTGAAAACCAAGTTCAGGATGTGTAAAATCATCAAGTAATTTTGTACATTTACAAATCAAAGATACATCTTCTATCCCCATTTTTTATAGAGAACCACAATTATCCACATGTGCCTCTATAGCTCTGCTTACTATCCTAAGGAGGGACACTGCTGATGGATTAATAAAAGTACCTTAGCCTGGAAGAAATAAGGAAACTAGAACAGAAAGAAGAGATCATCACATCACAGAGAACATGCTAAAATTCTTCAGCCCAGAAGTTGCACAACTTGCAGAAAGATCAGATATGAACTGGGAGGAGTCAGCATTTCCCTGCTATGAACAGCAGATACAGAGAGCTTACAGCTAAGAAAAGTAGTGATCAATGACCATCAATATTGATTGATTCTAGGAAGGCAGAGCATATCTCGGAGAACTTGAATAAAATCACAACAATACCAGTATTTTTAAAAAGACAGCAGAGTGATTTAGGTAATTACAAGTTTGTTCAGCCCACCATCAGTTCTGGGCAAAATAAAGGCATGTCTGACACAGGACCCTAGTAATAAGAGTTAATGAGGGGGGAATAACAAATGCTGATCTACATGTTGTTACGAAAATGGGTGTTGTTTAACCAAATTTATACTATTATTCAAAATGAAATTTCATGTCTGCTTTATCAGTGTAATATTGTTGATATAATAGACTTTCTCTCAGACATTTGGAATGATACCCACAAGATGTATTGATTTGTAAGCTAGAGTGATATAAAATCAATGGGGCACACATTGAATGCATTGAAACCTTGTTAAACAATGGTTCTCAAAATCTAATTACAAAAAGAGATTTTTTTTCAAAAGCCTGTGTTTCCCACAAGAATCTGCTCAGACTTACACTAATCAACAAATATATCAACAACTTGGAAATAAAAACTAGAATGTAATTATGGATTAAGTCTATAAATAACATGAGCTTGGGGGAGCATGGAAGGGAACAGATTGCTGAGTGATCTGGCTGTTTGAAGATATCAAGCAAATAGCATGTGCTTCAGCTGAGCCAAATCTAAGTTTTTATGTCTGAAAAATAAAAATATAGTTTATGCCCATAGCATGGATGACTTCTGAAGGCAGTGGCAGAAAAGAAGTCATGGGGGTCATAGTCTTCATGCTTACTGAGCATGGTTCAAAAAGCTAGAGTAATCATTGAATGTTTAAATGTGAGAGAACTCAGTAGGGGTAGTGAGGTTAAATTAACTCTGAATTTGGCACTGGTGAGATTGCTGCTGGAATACTATTTGGTTCTGGTATCTAAACTTCAGATGGATATTGATGAATTGGAAGGGATTCAGAGAAGAACCACATGAATGCTTACAGGCTTGGGAAACGTGCCTTGTTGTGAAATAAACTAGCAACTCTATTTAGTTATCAAAGAAGGCTTAGAGAATGACCTGATTGCAGTCTAAATATATCCATAGAGGGAAGGGAAAGGGCAAAAGGAATAAATTTGATAAGGCTCTGCAGTGTAACAAACTAAGGTGAAACAATGACTCGTAGTTCAGACAAAATAAATTCCAACTGAAAATGAAGTGTGAATTTGAACAGTGAGCTATGGAACAACTTGCTAAGGGCTGGGGTAGATTTTATATCACTTGAAGGTTTAAATTCAACATTGGATTTCTCTCTCCTATAAAGAAAAAACCAAAAAAACCCACCAAAAACAAAACCAAGAAAAAAACACTGTGGCTCTTGGATACAGAATCAAAATGAGTAGTGTGAAGTCCTATGCCTTTTGTTACACATCTCACACTGGACAATCACTGGGGTCCTTTCTGCCCTTAAAAAAAATCCATGAATCTTTTTCTCCATACCAACTTCAGGGGATGAAATTGAGCCAAGAGAAATAGAGCCAGAATATAAAGTAAAACCCTCTAGCAGTGACTTCCATTTATTTCTGGAATGATCTCCCAAGAGAAGAAGGAAGGCGGGCTTACTAGCTTATTTCAAAGGAAAGTGGTAAATATAGAGGAAGAAATATCTCAACACTGAGACTGCAACCAGGGTAATAAGCTCAGGTATCTTTTCTTATCCTGCTTTTTAATACTGTTGAGCATTTAACGGAGCCACAGCTGGAAATGAAACATTATGTCTTCAAAATCTGGTTTATTCCCCAAAGCTGTTGGTCCCAGTTGTTTGTGTGTCCTGTTAGAAAGAATTGAGAACTGAAAGGTGGAGCTGGCCAAATACCTCCTCAGTGGAAACATGGAAGAGACACGAGGACACTGAGAATGTTTCTCTGCTCTGTGTTGACTGGAGGTGTGTTGAAAATACCTCTCTCCCATTAACCTCATCGTATTCCTTCACGTCCCACCCTGTTCCAACCTGTTTCTTTTAGCATCTTTTTCCATGAGCTTTTCATCTCTTGCTTTCTGAGAGCAGCCTGTCTTTTAGGGGGACATTAAAGCAAGGTATCTGATTTAGCCCTGTGGAACATGTCTGAAGTGCATTGCTGCCAGTTAACATGTAAATAGGTGAACATGGAGGAAGATATGCTTTTCCAGTTAAAAGTAAATATTCCCACAAAAAGAAATGGACATAAATTTTCTGCAACCAACTTTCTGCAGTGTTCTTGGGAAAAGCCTAAATAGCTTAAAGATGGATTCTGATATTTTTATTGTGATTACCTGCAGTATGAAAGAACTGATGTGGCTGAGATTCTTCCAGGTTGTATGTTTCTATGAGACATACTTCCATTTCTACCTTTACTCTACATATTCCTCCACTTTGGGAGGTCTCTGGTGGCTGAATAGTTCTTATGCAGTATAAATCCATATGCCAAATGCAGTCTGTTGTATTTAGAAACTCACTGTTCTCGTATTCATGACATGCAAGCATCTGTCACTCAAACCTGCTCATAAATCTAAATTCACTAATAGGACTTTTACATGTCCCTATTTATCAAGGAACAGTATGGTGACCCTGGACATAAATGGCAGCAATGATCCAGTTGTACCTTATAAAGTGGTAAAAATTCTGTTGTACCAGAAAGCTGAAATTTCAAAATTAATAAAAAAATCCTCAACCCCTGCATGACAGCAGTCGCTTTCAGTAAGNGTTTATGATCAAAAAGCCTGAAAACATGTTCAGTTTTTATGATTACCACAACATAAATTGTCAGACCTTTAGGTTTCTGTCTGCTTGTTTTTCTCTTGGAGTAGGGAAAAAAAAAAAAAAAAAAAAAAAAGAAAAAATTATTGGTTAGACTAAAAGGCTATTTTTGTCTGGAAAAAAAGTAGAAAATAGTGTTGTTACAGTCCACATTCAGGATGACAGTTGTTACCTGGATTTTAGGGATTCTGAGCTTTGGTGGCTCCCTCCAGAGGGACTTGGGATTTTATCAGGGACTGAGATTTCCTAAATGAAAGTTATTAAGGAAGTGCTGAGCAATATTTGCTATACATTGCAGATACTGGTATACTGTAACCTTGTTCTCTTGGGCTTGCTGAGCTCTGCTGGCTTGTGCTCCAGGCAGTTACAGTGGTTTTAGTTCTGCAGGTAACTGACTGAGGCTACAGTATTAATTTGCTGTTGATGAGGTTTAATTGTAAGTGCAGCATTTGCTGCATTAACATCATGTTCTGAGCATACGCTGAGTACTCACCACAGCTGACTGCATCGTGGGCTGATGCCAACTCTCCTTCTAT
This sequence comes from Grallaria varia, assembly GCA_013396735.1. Classification (NCBI taxonomy): domain Eukaryota; kingdom Metazoa; phylum Chordata; class Aves; order Passeriformes; family Formicariidae; genus Grallaria; species Grallaria varia. The sequence goes on from VWZG01008875.1 coordinate 500,340, forward strand.
CCCCATTTAAACCCCACAAAACTCCAGGAATACCTTTGTTTGTCTTTGTGTGTGTGAACGTCTTTTTTCCTCCCTTTCAGAGCACGTTGAAGTCACTTCAGCATGGCAGGTTGGCGGGTCACCTTGCTCACTAGACCCCAGCATTAGGACTGGATTTGACTCCAGCTGAGAATCAGTGTAACTCAATACCCATCAGACAGTGGTGACACTTAGGAGAGGTCTTGAATATTTTCCCATCCCCTTCCTGGAGAAAAGTGGGGATTTATACACCAACAAGGCTGCAACCATCCGTTTAGGTGCACGGCTGGATTCAGACTCCCTGTCCAGGACTTCTGTTCTGTGGGGATGCATTGGTTTTGCTGCATGGTAACTCAGGAGCTTCTTCCCTGTGCAGTTAAAATATGTGTGGTTTACATCATCTCAGGGAGGGTTGAGGCTCCTCAGGGAGTAGGATGTTGCAATGTGGAGTGCAGCAATGCCAAAATATTTTAAAAGTCTGGGTTTTAGCCAATTACTTTTCAAGGACAGGGTATTCTTGACTCACTCCCAGTGTCGCATCAAGCACATCTCTGACTCATCAAAATCTTCCCAAAGCCAAACTGATTTCTTTTTTTCTCTATTTTCCTTTTGCTTTGGCCACCAAAGTCAACCAACCAACCACGATTTCCCCTCCCAGCAGGCAGTTTATGCTGGCTGTGTTGCAGCGCTGTGGTTTGGAAGGGGATTTTCCTCTAAGGTGGCTTTTCTCCCTCTGCCAGGGAGCAGCTTCCCCAAGGCACCCAGGACAGTTAGAGCAGAGCCAAGAAGGATTCCCTTTGATCACTCACCTCAGGTTTCTTGTTGCTAAGCATTTTGTGTGATGCACATCCCTCCCGAGTCTTGCCCTTTATGTCCTGGCACCTCTGGTGATGTTTGGGTGTAGATCTAAATGTGGCCCGCTCAGCCTTAATCCTCCTGTTCCCTGCAGGGATACAATGAAAACCCGACAGCTGCTGGAAAGCCATGTTGTATTTTACCATCCTTCTTGACTGCGAAGAAAAGGAAATTAAGGCATTGATCGTATCAGAGTTTCCCAAAACTGTGCATCCTTCTCTTTGTCCTTTTTTCACAGATATCCTACCAGGCTCAGAAACAGAGATCCATCTCTGAAGGCAAGTGGTGCTTGCAAAAATATAGAAAACTGGGGTTTTTTTGGTATTAAGCTTGACTTTTTGGAAATTGTTCTGTGATTCAGGCTGAACACTGAGCATGCATAGAGCAGGTTCCTACCTACAAAGCTTAGACGCAGAGCTGGAGCTTGTACGTAAGAAATATGTCTCTGTATAAGTCCATTTTCAAGGATGCGAGGCACTTTCAAAGCATTCATTACACTTCTATTCATATTTAAAATAACCCAAAATGTTAGTTTACTAAATATTTTCCTTTACACTTAGTCTTTATGCGCTATAAATAGTACAAAAGACTGCTTAATCTTTTACAATTCTATTTTTAGTTCAGGAAACCTTATGCTTCTATTTTGCTGATTATGCCAGCACTGATCACAAATCTTCCTGATGATATGCCTAAAATGATGCTGTGCTCCAGTTTTTGGACAGTAAGGAAACACCAATTGCAATGCTTCACAGAGTAAAGCATGGGAAGGATCATGGGGATAAAGATGAGAAAATAAGGACAAGGAGCCTAAGGATAGGAAGAGTAATAAAGTAAAAAAATTTTCTGGTAGTCCTAAAAAGCAAGTCCCTTCCAAGCAAGAGTGGAAAGCATTGGGAGTCAGAGGAACCTCCTCTCCTTTTTTTTCATCTATTTTCCAGGCAGTGGATTGATAGAAATTTGCATTCTCCAGATGAAAACATGAAGTCATGTACCAGTGCACGCTCACACAAAAATCACTTAAAAAGAAAATAATAATCCTATTTGCTGGATAATTAACAATGAGCAATATCATTCTGTGCTTTATATTTTCATTGAAATTCTTTATCTCATAGTAGTATGGACAGAAAATATATTTCAATTATACAGCTATGCATGTCTTTTATATTAGGTGGAAATGTTTTAATAGATGTTTCAGTTATCCATTTATTGATCTTAATGTATTTTTAATATGCAGGCACCGGTCCCTGCTAACTGAGCTATATCTGCTTCTCCCTAGTTGAGTTCTACAAATTAAAAATAATTCTTTCTCTCTTCCAATAAATGGCAAATGGTGGGCTTCTGTCTTGGGCAATATGTGCTGTGAGCTGCCTTTCAATTTATGAGATTAATCTGTGTTCACAAAGGGAGATCTGAATGTGAGCAGCAAAATTAAGCTACAGACTCTAGGAGAAACAAGATCAGAGATATATGTTGATCTAGGATTTTTTGCTCATTCATGCACTATTTGAGCCTGCTTTTGGCAGAAAGAAGTCTAAAGTGGAAAACGCTATTTTTAAATAATTGTGTTGTCCCTTACTTCTGCCCCAAAAAGAGATTTCCCAGAGATTTTTCAAGAAAACAAACAAAAAAAAAATACTTAATTCAGCTTTGATAGTCTGGGCTGGACCTCCTCTCTTGTGGTCTCAATAGGAGGTCACAGTCATCTATAGGATCTCTTAAGGATCTACCTGAAGATTCTTACTTGGGAATTCTGACATCCTATGTTTGGGCTATTTTGAATAAGATAACACTTTACAGTGTTTGTGATTACACACACTTAATTTAGACAGTTGAATGTGGGAGGATTTGTTTTCATCCATTTCAACAGTGCTTTCTCCAGCCATGGGACTCACTGATTCCTGATTTCATGTGTTTTGTATCCCAGTAATTCCACAGGGATTAGCAAAACCCACCTTCCCTGAAACAGTGGGCATCTACATCCTAAAAGCTTTTCTGTTCACTTGCTTGATTTCAGAAGTCTAGTGTATTTCTAGTCACTTCATTCAAAATCGGTGAGAAACTTTCTCTTAGCCTTCTGAGTGGGTGGGTGTGATAAAGCACTAAATTTTGAATTATTTTTCAAGGTAGATTTTTTTTGTCATTTAAGTACTGGGATAAGTGGGAACCTTTATCCTGTGATGATCTGGTTTATTCTAGCAGTTACCTTTACAATTTGCGTCTTGTTCTTTGTTGGTCAAAGGGAACAATAATTCCAGTTTTGTAGGAAGGACTATGGATTGATCATGGGTTTTCCTATGCTAGGGCTCTCAAAGGAAATATCCTTTCTCCTAGTGAAACTGGGACCTGATTGTGTTGAAATAGCTGAAAAAAACAACTTTGATAGTAGGGGTAAGGACATATTTCCAGGAGACTCAACATGGGATATTAGCAACTACAACAAAAATATTGAGAATGATGCATAAAGGCAAAATACAATTAGAAAACTGCCCAAATAAGGTATTAACTTATTCATACATGAGCCAGAAATCACGAAGAACGGTAAAGAGCATAGTGAAAGGAAAATGGCTGTGTGTCTTCCACTTTCACCTTGGCGGACAGTGAGCAATGAGTGGAAACATGGAGGAAATGAAGGAAATTGTAGGTGCAAATGACAAGCTTAATATTAGACAAAATACTGGAGATGTCAGAAGTGCTGAGCATGAAGATGGAGGGTGGTAAGAGACATGAGAAGTCCTTGGAATGGCACTGCAACCAACTCAGTAGGAACTGTGACAGATTTTTTAGCGTAGCAAATTTGATTATGTGGATGAAGATGCTCTTTCTTATTATTTTTTGACCCTTTCTCTTCACTTTCCAGAATAATGAGCAAAAAAGTATTGGGTAGGAAAAAACTTTTCGTCATAGAGAAAAGGGATGTCCCTTGTGCGGTATCTTTTACCTGCTCAGTTCCAGCCTGGAGGTTATGTCAAGTATGTTTGGTCTCTAGTCATGCATCTTTAAACAGGGAGTGATTCATCAGGAGAGAGGGTGGCCTATATACCCTGTATCAATCCACGGGACAACCACCATGCCATTGGGAACAGCGAGTACATCCTTAGGGGGTAGCCACATGTCCAGAAGGGCTCCAGAGAGATACGAGACATTTTTCATTGGCAACTGTTCCAGGGAAGCTTCGGGGGGGGNGTGGTCAGGATCCCCAGTATGACCAGCTGCTGCATCCTTGGGTTTCAGTAGGCTCAACAGTCTTGGCGGGCATCCCTGCGGGAGGCAACATTGTCCTCTGTGCCCGCACACACCTCCACCTCGAGCAGGACCCGTCTGCTTTTTACCCACTTTGCCGATGACGTCTTACCTGGGCAGGTGTGGCCAGCACCGCCCAGCAAGAGGCCTTCGGTCCCTGCCCCTGTTCTGTAAGGGGCTCTCATTCTGCACATGTGCATTGGAATTTCCTTGCACCTGTGTGGTATATTCCAGGGGGTCTTTATTAAATGGGTCTGGGGGTTTACTTCATCACCCTCCTCTTCACTTTCGCCTTCAAATGCCCTTGAAGGGCCATCAGCCAATAGCAAAGGCCCAGTTAATTTTAGTTTATACACAAATGTTCCCTCCAAGGATGAAGTTCTCCCTTATCAGCACTTGTTTTCTCCTACCTGGCAGGAAAAGAATAAATTTCTCACAGGTGGCTGGGCCAAACAGAGACCAAAAAACATCAACATTTAATCCATCCCAAATACAGCAACCCAGAGCAAAACAGCATGATTTTCACTCCCACCAACTCAGTGCTGCTAAGTTGATATACCCGTCATCTATCCTAGCAGGAATAAGCTGCAACCAGCCTTCTTTCCTAAGCCTGTCATCTCCTAGTTTGCATCAGTTGCAGTCATATGTTCATTATTATTTTAGGGCAGAGTTTATTCTTCCTCATGATGAAGTAGCTCACAGCACATATTGCCCACAAGAGAGAAGCCCACCGTATACTTTTTATTGGAAGGAGAGTATTTTTTCATATTTTATGGAGCATTGACACGCTTTGTCACCTCAGTGCAAGACTGGCTCATGAGGAAGGGAGTTAATATTTTCATTTATACTTACATGAAGCTGGGGATACATTTCTCTTCCTAGAAATATGCCAGCAGGGTGTAAAAAGGGTAATTTTTCTACACAATATAAAAATGATCTTTCATCGTTCTGTGAACTTGGGGTTCTCTACCCTGAATGCATGAGAATGTTCCAGCAAATTGAAAAAATCCAAAAACCCAAGCTCCAAAGAAATTGTTCTCATCTCATACTAGGGAGAAATAAGAGCCAGTGCTCCTTATATAATTAGTTGACCTATGAGTGCAAGGCAAAAGGTGGGAGCACCAGTACATGCATCTATAAAATAGACTGTTTTATTAGTAAACTGTCATAGGAGCAGTCATAAAGATGCTTACAGAGGGGAAACAGCATGTTGCACTTGCTAATACACTAAATTAAAAACTGAGAAACATGCAATCCATTCTCAGCTCTTTCCATTTGTGTGTCTCTCGCAAATTTGCTTCCTTTCTTTTAACCCATGTCCCTCTATCTCAGCAAGTTCCTTTGTAATCTCCGGGTTCACTAAACACATCACCAAAAATACATAATTCCATGGATGAACTCTACATTATGCTGTGCTATATGAAAAAATGCAATTGAAAGGATAATTGTACTTTTATGTTAATCCGCTTGTAAGAAAACCCTGTAATCTCCCAGAACAGAATGTATAGGCTATTAGCTTGTTCCTCCACCAGTCTTTTGACAGCAGGCCATGAGGCATTAACAAATAGACATATTTCTCATGGTTTTGTGATTCATTTTTCCAAATTTATTAAAAAAAAAGTGTCTGCATGAGCAGAGGTGAAAGTTTAAAAAAAATAAAACTTTCAGATCTATAAAAATGGCATATTTATAATTCAATATTTATAGGGCACTTGTCCTTTATTATGTAGGTATTATAAAGATGACATGACATAATGTCTGTATATAGTGGTGGAAACATTTGTGTACGTGTCTTTGTGAGGGTGGCAACACTGTGCTGTTAACTCTCCAGCAATTAGCAAAAGGGGCCCTTAGATTGTGGCAGTGATTCACACAGAGAAGACAACAAAATCAGAAAAAATTTAAATGTTTTGACTTTTTAATGAACTTGTTTTGTTTGTTTGTTTCTTGGCTTGTTTGTTTTTATATATTGGCAATACTAGTAATGTCATCCTCTGTATTTTGACTATCAGTTATTCACTGTGAGTTCGTCTTAACACCATCTTCACTTCTGCCAGCACCTCCTTACCTTTGGGAGAGTGCTGGAAACCAAACTGCTATTTTTAGCATTTCTTCGAGAAGACCAGACTCTTTCTCTTGAATAGGAAATTAGTGTCTGTATTTTCCTTTCCAAGGCAAATGTATGTCACACAGACAAGAAAGAAGTCCACCAGATTCTTACTTAAAGCCATGCCTCTGCAGCTAATGATGTTTGGGAGAATGTCACCTTGTTACAACTCGTGCTGTGTAGACTTTTTCCTTTCTATTGGGAATGAGCTGCATTCTAATTTAAGAATCTCTGTAATTTCCTAAGCTGTCTTCCCAAATGGTCTCTTTTAAATGCTACAATCAATGTGAACCTCTTATCTCCAATAAATGAAGTTTTGAACTTAGATGTGCTGACTGGAACGTGTGAGGAAGAAAACACAAAGCATTGGGAAAAAACACCAAACCCAAAACCAAACACAAAAAAGCAACAAGCAAAGGAAAAGCCCGTGCCATTATACAGCTATGGTAATCTGTAACATGTGTGTTCCCTTCTAATTACTAACTGGGAAGCTTGTTTATGGATGGACTGGAGATAGCAATTGCTTGCTGTCAAAGCCTTAACAATTGTAAAACTAATTATACCCCGCCTTAAATGCAAATAATTAACAGTAAGTGTTTTTTCAGCCTTTTATTCCTCTGTTTATCATTTTGAAAACAACTGGTTTATGTGGGCATGGGTGCATCTGAGCAGGAAAAACAGGCAATAATTACAGAAATCACAGATGTTGCAAACAGTCTGCACCAGGGGAATTTCTCCCTGGAACTCTGCAGAGGTTTTGCCCCAATTTTTTACAGCATCTGTTAGAACAGTTGGATTAATAATGCCTGTTGACAGGCATAATGGTCACTGTAAGGGCTCTGAAAATATTATGCTCCTGGAATAGGATTCAGTTTCAGATCAAGAGACATTTGAGTGTCCACACTCAGTGTTCACCAGGTGCCTCTGCGGCCAGGGAGATGTAGTCACTGCAGGGAGTGGAGTCCAGGCAGTTGTTGACTGAATACAGGGAGCTGAGCACCTTGCCATGCTCAACAGATGTTACTGACTAGACCCCCAGCAACCCTAAATGAAATATAAGCTTTTGGCTTGTGCATCCACCCAGTTCTGTTGAATACAGAGGCATTTGGAGCGTTAAGTTGTTCAGGATATCCACATGTAGATGGTACCAACCAGACCCACATGATCCTGGAGCGGCAGCAGCTCCAGGAAGGATAACACAGAGCAGCTGAAATGACTTCTCCTGGTGCCAAATTCCAGCCCTAGTCTGGAACTGAATATCCCATCTATCATTTTACCATTATGGCCTTTGGGATGGCCCTTGGCTCAAAACACTTGAAATAGTATTCATTTAAATATCTACACTGTAGATATTTAGACAATCTCTTAAGCTGGGCATTCTCTGCTCCCTCTGGAACCCATAGACGGACACAAGGGGTACTTTGAGAATATATTTTATACATCCTATGGAGAAGGACCATTTTAAAATTAAATAAATCATAATCTTTCAGTTCCTGATTCTCTCCAGGGTTTATAAACAGAGTCAGTTTAAAACCCAAGAGGATTTTCATCACACCAGCTTCATGAAGCATTCATGACTGCACTCAGAGTCTAGCTTGCCATTAAACCAGAGTCACTCTTCTAAGGATAATCAGTCACGTGTGATCCATCAATTCATCCACAAATTGAGAGGTGTTCACTCAGGATGCACCAAGCCATTTCCTAACCTCCAGCAGTGATACTGAGTAGGTTTCTTTCTCATGCGGTACAAACTGTGCTGAGTCTTTTGAATTTTGTTGCACAACAGTGTCTTGAGCAACTAGTCTCATGTAAGAGTAACTTGTAATGCTCTTAAGCAGGTGTTAGGAGCCTAAATATTCTGTACTTTGGAGAGCTGAAGATCACCTCTCCAGTCTCTGCCCTTAATCAGCAAAATGCAAAGGCATGGAGAATGAATCCTATAGCTCAAAGAAGACACTGAGGAAAACCTTTACGTCCTTGCCTGAAAAGTGAAATATATATATATGGTTTCCTTTTCTTTCTTTTTGCTGTACAGTTTGGTTTTTGTTGTTGTTGTTGTTTTGTTTGTTTGTTTCTTGGCTTGTTTGTTTATTTGTTTTCACTGTGAGGGGTTTTGTGATTTTCTTTGGGTTTGGGATGCCTTTGGTTTTTTAGCATCCAAATACTTTGGAATCAGAGGTTTCAGGCAGGCAAACTGAAAAACAACAGTTCTTTAACCTTCTGCTCAAGGTACTTACATTGCAAGAGATTTCCACTCTACATTTTCTTGAGGAGAAACAAACAAACAAACATTTATTGAAGCATTTTTTGTGCTCTATAAGATTGAGCACTGCTAGACGATTGCGTTTACATTTCCAGGAGTAATGCATGTCCGCATGGGTCATTACAAGCAATCCATCAGGAGGATAGGGAGGATACTGTTGAAGAGTGAGGGCTATCTGTGTCACTTGTGAAGAAGAAAGAAAGGGTTAAATGAGGAGGTGCTGCTGGGTCTCTCCTGTAGTTTTCTGATTGCATGGAGGGTTTTCCATCTTGCTGGGAGGCAGCCCACACCTGATACCAAACATAGGATCCTGCAGTGAGAAACTGCACAGGATGCCTCTGGGAGCAGCTCTAAGGTGGTTGCAGGTGCAGGAACTCTTGAAGAATCCTGAAGTCAGTATGTTTACAAAGTAGTAGCCTGTTCTGGCATGGCCTTTGCCTACTGAAAGCAAACAAGCCCAGGTGTATGTCCAGGGAGAAGCAGGAATATCATCATCTGCCATGTAGAAGCTCTGGGAAGGGAGCAAGAATGGTTTGGAAAGATGTTCAGATAGGACGCTGGGGACAGAGACAGCAAATTAAAAAGCACTGAGGGATTTAGAAGGGGAATGGAAAAATAACTGCCTTTTTTGTTTTTTTTGTTTTTTTTTTTTTTTCCCCCCCAGTCCTGACTACTTGCCCCATGAAAAGATTTGATGCTTTCAGATGACATTCTCATCTTCTAAAAACATGTTCCAATTGGTGACATGTACTTGGACAAAGCAGGAAGCATCATGTGCAATAGTAAATTGCAATCATGATCCCTGCAAATTAACACAGAATTCATCAGGTGGCCTTCAGTGATAGGTACCAATTCCATCCAGTCCTGGAGACAGTTTTGTTCCATTCTTTTCTTATGCTTTTAATTTAGATTAATGGCTTTTATTCTTGATTGTCAGCTTTGACTCATTGAACAGTAAAGTTACATTTAATTTCCCTGCTTTAATTATGGCACTTGATGATGAAAAATACAAATGAATTTCCATTTAGTTGGAGCATAGAAATACTGTTTTTTTGCTTTGGTTTCAGGAACAAGCATAGAGAGCTGTGTAAAAGCACTGTCTAACTTGGCGATTGCATTAGTTTAAATTCTCTAATTGCTTGTTTTTTCTGTCTGTAGTGAGTGGTTGAGTCAGAAGTTGTTTTTCATTGCCAGTTTATCCCTTTCTAGGATTCTATAAATCTGCAGAAAGAACAGTCATATTTCTGCAATGAGATTTTTTCACACAACTTCAGTTCTCTCTCTTGATTAATTTCCCTCTTCTGTATAATCTTAATCTCACTCTCTCTCTGACCTACCCACAGAGAAGGGAAGAAAGATTGAGAAATAGGGCAGGTGTAAGAAGTCAGTCATGTTCAAATTTAATTGGATACAAGAAAAAATGTCAATCCTAGAAGCTGATCAATCAATCAGTGCTAGAAAATACCCTCATGGACTTTTGTAAAAGATGAAAAATGGAAAGCACAGGAATGGTTTTACTGGCTTTTTCTGAGCAGGGAAATGGCTTTACTCTTCTCTCCTGCATCTCTAAATGTCATTTTGGTCAATGTTGCAATGCTGAAGGATACCAGTGGTGCTTGAGCTGCTCAGTCTTGGACTCCTAGATGTCACAGAGAGTTGAGTTCAATGGAAAAGTCAGTTAAACTGCTTGAAGTAGTGAAGGAGCTTCAAACCCTGAAATCACCATCCATAGCATGGGGCTGTAGGTAAATCAGAATAAATTAACTAAAGTGAAGGGTACGTTCTGCAGAAAGAGTGGAGAAAATATTTCAGGTCTGCAGTTGCAGGGCTTGGGAAAGCAGGAAAGCCAAGAAGAGGACTAGCAAGGGGATAGTAATAAGAAATTTGTTGGGGGAATAAAAAACCATAAACTGTCAGACTTTCTGATTTCTGGCAGTGATTTTTGACCAGGGACACTACTTACTTTGGTTTATTGTTACACTGCTCAGGAAAATCAGAGCCTGGCTATGTGCTTTTTAAAAATAGAAGAGTATATGCTGAAGAAAGTACAAGTCTCATATCACTGGTTTATTTTTCTCACAGTGCAATGAACCTCCAGCACACCAGATAATGGATCACAGTCTAAAACACAAGGAAAATAGATCTCCTGGGTTAAGTGGATCCTTTCAAAATAAAGTTGTTTTTTCAAGATGTCAAATGCTTTCAAAAGGATCCCATCCCCTCATCTTGAAGTTCTTAAGGCCAAGTTTAATAATTCTGCTGATCTAACCTGAGTGTTCTTAAAACACATTTTTAAAAGCGTTGTTGTTATTGTTTTGGTTTTCCTGTTTGTTTGGGGTTTTTTTAAAAGAAAAAATTTATTATATATATCTCATTTTCAAAAAAACCCCACAGAACACTGTGTCTGACAATAGTGCCTGACCAGATTCGGAGACTCTGCTAATCATTGCCTGCTCTGCACTCCTTTAAAGCCACTACACACACCTGAAATGCTAAGTTATCAGATTTCCTCATTTTGTGGTAACCTATTTCCTGTCAACTCTTTATATTTGTTTCATTTTTCCCTGAAATAAATTCAGTGCTGGAAAACACCTCTGTAACAGACAAAAAGACAAAATGCAGATGTCTGGTTGTGTCTAAGCACAGGAGAGGTTCTGCTGTGCAGTCATTGTGTAACCAGTTGTATGGGCAGGCTTAAGCTCATGGGATGTTGAAGCAAAAGGTGAAGTGATGAGCCTGTGAGTGCTGTCCAATGGGACAGGTAACGAGACATGCCATGGCGTGGGATATACTCCTTCCTCTTTTAGGGTTGGAAGAACTAATTGTGATTTCAGAGACCTCATTTTTTTCCTTTCCTTGCTCTGAAAGTGCAAAAAAAAAATCTTTTGCAGCCCATGAAGGAAAAGCAACATATTTGCATCTCCTTCAACTCATGGATGAGGAGTGTGCAGGACAGAGAGGGACATGTCCAGGAGGAGTTAATAGTCCCAGCTACCTTTTCCAGTGCATTTTTAAGGTCTCTTTAGAAGAAAGTTTCTTTGTCACTTAGAAATTCATTCTCTGCAATCAGGTGGTTTTTGTGTCTGGCCAATGAGTTTTATTGTTACTGCCATACAAGTCATCAAACCTGCCTGGTCTCTTTTTTTTCCATAAAAAGTGAGCCTGTGGTTTCCAAAGTGCAAACTATCAGCCTTAAATCAGTACTTTGCTAAAAGGCCACTGGCAAGAGCATTCTGGAAAGTTTAGGGGGGGGGGAAATGGCAGCTACCTATAAAGTTATTTTGTGAACTCTAGTTGATATAAAGCAAATAATTCAGGAAAGGATTAGGCACTTACATGAATATGAATAACATCAGCAGATGCACTGGCAAAGAGAAAATTTACAGGGGTTATCAATCCTTATGCTTCAGAGCATGGGGCCATTTCTGGGAAGAAATATTTTTGTGCCTATATAGCCCTTAATCCTCAGGGGCCTCCATGTATGAAACCAGCCTTTAAAACACCTCTGAGTGACTTGGAACAAGAGGCACAACAAAACTCAGGGTGAGGTGAAGAAGTTTCTTTACGAGGTTAGAAAGGCAAAAGGGCTGGCAAATCCCACTGATGTCTACCGGTCCTGAAATCAGGGCTTAAAAATTCAGCTGTTTTTCTAGGAAATACTGAAATGTGAATTGCTGTTTCCAACTGGAGGGCAGTAATTCTTTTTAAGTGTGCTGAGGGTCATTGCTGGTTTTCCCTCAGCATTAAATACGGGAAACCTTTTCACTTCCCACCTTTGGTCTGGTGGGCATTTTACTGAGTCACTAAATCATAAAGCACTGGGAAGAAAGTCGTCCCTTGTTCCAGCAGTACCCACTGCCACCTGAATTATGAGTTCCACATCCAGATACTGGCTCCTTCTGCCCTCCTCTTCCACCTCCAAGGTTACAGTCTCTGGGGAAACAAGGAGTCACTCACAGTTTGCACAACTGTGGTGTTAAATCAGTACAGCAAAATTTATGGAAGGACTAAGAGAAGTAAGGTTGTCCTGTAATGACACTCTAAATAGTCATTTCCTGTTGCCCTTCTCAGGAGGCAGAGAAGAGAGATTTATCATGAGTGTAACTCTGCCAAACTATGTGGAGCTGCACTGGGAGTTTGTCCCTTGTGATGTTGCCTTTACTTGACTGAGGGGAGGGGGTCATATCTTAAATTGCTTAAAGTACTTGCTCCCCAGCTCAAGTGATAAAATAGAGCTTTAGGCTCTGGATGTCCTCCAGGAATTCCAGCAGGAGTATTTCATTGCCAAAAATACAATACGGCCTCATGCTTGCCAGCCCTCATTTGCCTTGATGTCTCGAATGCAATATCCTGGATTTCATCAGGAGATACCGATCCGATGTAGGGAGACAGTGAAGCCAAGGGAATTGTTTTGAATTCAAACCCTCTTAAGCACAGCATCATGTCAGGGTGAAAGCCCCAGCTGAAATGAAGACTGACAGTTTAATTTCTTGAAGTACTGGAAAAGAAAAGACATCTGCCATGATGGCTACTGGCTTCCACAAGCTGATGGTAATAGGCTGTGAGGTCCTTTACAGCTGAAGAAATTAATCCATTTTTTCCCCTAATATACCTGTCATTTTCTATATGAGTAAGTACGTTTTCTAGAATCTACGGCATGGCTATTTTGTTTCTCTATCCCTTCTCTGTCTGCCTCTAACCACTGCTCTGCATGGATTTTACAAATTTACCAGTCTAGACTACCTTGTGATAAGGCAGAAGCAGGTTTGGCCAACAACAAAAACAAAGACTTGAAATACTTTGCTCAAAAATATGTTTTGCTTTGTTTTCAATAATCATGTCTTAGTAGAATATGAACAGGAGACTTCTAAATAATTTTTGATGATGAAGAAGAAGCACCCACCAATAATCCTTCTCCACACAGCACACATTTCATAAATGGTTTTCTTCTTTGACTCAATGAAAACTTTCAGTATTTTGAACCTTTGACAGAAAATATTTCAAAGGCAAAAAAACCTGATGAAATTTTGGATCAGAAATATTAACTGGGAATTTCACAAGCAGCAGAGCCAGAGCAGTCAGGTTATGTGTGCACTTGTAGTTGTCACCTCTCCCACCAAAACAGCAGCATCTCCCTTTACTCGCCCTGGTCCTCTGTGCCTGTGGGTCCCTGCCCATGCTGACTTGCCAGCCCTCCTTCCAGAAAGGGTGTGCAGCAGCTGAGGACTCCCTGCCCTCACTGGATGGAGACAGTCCTTCACGTCTTTTATCCTGGCGGTTCAGTAAAACCTGTAAAATGTCACTATTCCTGGGACTTGTCTCCCTTTCAAATATGCTGGAAATTGGCAAGTGTGTTCAAAAGTAATTAAGGGACAAATGACAGACAGTTTGACAAAGTCTCCTGTTTCCTTAGGAAATCTGGCTAAAAAAAAAAAGGGATTGTCATGTGGAAATCATAATTTTTCCCCAAACAAAAACATCCTTTGTTCCTTTAGGCATCAAAGATTAGCAAAAAGTGGAGGATTTTTAAAGTCCAATTTCAACTTCAGAGCTTGCACTAGCAGTTTACTATTGAATTGTCAATTATCTTGGTCTTTTTAATTAACTCTGCTTTTAGGCTCCAGTATAATATTTATTTATTCTGCTTTTAAAGAAAAAAAATGGAACATAGGACTTAATAGAAATAAAACTGGCTTTCCATGGAGGGAAAACCGCCATAAACATAATTTCATCCAGCAACTGAAGATGTTTTTTTAAGGTTTTCCATTAGTGTGGCCTAGCAAATGGTGAGAAAGTGGTCGTTTTCTAATATATGCTATAGGCTTGTTCCTTCCTGATCAATAAATTATTCATAGACTTTTCTATCAGGCCCATTTGTATGGTGTTTTTACTCTTGTTTGGTGGAAAACTGAAGGTGCAAAAGGCAGTATCTGAGACAGCCCATGTTGCATCTATAATTCCTCAGACAGATGTAGCATCCGGAAATAAAGTCTCAACAGACTTCGCTGCCTAAAGTTTTGACCACAGGACACAATAACTCAGTACCACAGCACATTAAGTGCGACACAGATTGATGAATTCTCACACACCTTGTCCACATAAATGCAGAAGTACAGAGGCTGCAAATTGGTCACAAAGACCAACTGAAATCAAGGGAGACAGAATAAAGGCTCTCCCTTCTTTGGCTCCAGCCACGGAGTTTTCAGGATCATCTTTTCCACAACTTTGTAACTCAGTGTGTGTTGGTATTTGACTTCCATGCTGGGAATTGGGCTGGGGAGCTGCACATCTGCAGCCTGAGGTGAGAAGCAGAGCAGCTGTATATTGAGGCTATAACCTTTCTTTATGGATGGAGAGATGAGGATTTTCAGGTAGGCTGTGTGCTGGGTTACATGAAGAATACTTAAGAAGAGACAGACTGAGACCAGTACTGCATGAAATTTGCACAGATAAAATTAGACTTTATCTTAGAGCGTATGTGCCTGAGATTTTCTTCCCCACGTCAAAACAGTTAAATATTTACCTGGAGTATTGGAGAAATGGGATCTCTCTTGGTAATTCCTCGTGAGCTTTCTGACACACTAAGATGAAATCTCCTAAAATCGAGTGCTGGTATGGGATTTTTCAGAATTGGAGGCAACAAAACCAACATTTTTGGTTTGCTGCAGGACTTCTGAAACGTATTATTTAACAATTCAGTGAAACTGGATGCCCAAGTTTTATTTATTTGTACATAAAAAAACTTTTGACCACTTCTTCATCTTAGGACTATTTTTTGGATATTGTTCTTTTTAAAGATCCTAGAGATGAAAAAATAACAAACAATAGCTTGAACTATTTTAATAATGTCTGACTGACGATCAGACACATAGATCTTTTGGTAGCTCTTTAACTGAATTTTTTTTTTTTAATTAGACCATGTCTTCAAACAATATCCCAAATCACAGTTTTAATCTTTACCAAGAGACAATTTCCTCTCCTTGCACTGTGTTGGTGTCTTTCTGGTGCCAGCAATAAAGAAATAAATAGCAGCAACCTGATTTTTTATTATTTTCCAGTGGTACACTCAAATCAGAACATCCTAGTCATGAAGATAACTGAGTTAATCAATGGACATTTGCAGAGGGCAGTCATGTTCCAGCATTTTTTTCTGTATTTCTTTCCTTCCATATGGAAATTTACCTATAATAAAGCTGACTCCAACACAGTTTTGTAAGGAAACAGACAAGTCAAACCCATGCCTGCAGGATTCTTGATAGAAAATATTATGTGCCTGCTGGGAATCCTGTTGCAAAGAAGGAGGAAGGAGAAACTCTTATCCTTTTCTTTCATAATGAATCTTTATTGGATCATAAGCAAAACTGAATTAGAGGAATAACTACTAAAGTGCAAACAGCTCTACATTTGTATATATGTCTTATATTGACTATTGTCTGAGAAGGTGGAATGCCATATGTTTAAAAATACCCATTTTCTGACCACTGTTATCAGAAAAGAGTGATAACAATGGGAAATCAGTGAACCAGGGGAGTCAATAACATATACTTTATATCTCAACATACTCAATGTGTACTTATACCTGTACATCTCATATATGTGTGGGATTTATATGTGCATACCTGTATTTATATGTGTGCATGCACAATGCTCAAAAAAAGTAATGCAGATGTTCTGCTATGGAAATGCAGGATGCTGGGTATGATTTATAACTTCAGATGAACACAAAAGGTTTTCTTATTTATTCTGACTTGTACATCTGTGTAACTGGGCTCCTAAATTTGGATTGCATCAAAGTGTGTGTCCCTATGAGCCAGTGAAAAATTGTGACCTCCTCAGAAATGCTGATGGCACACATGTGATGTACAGCACTGGAGATAAAATCAGGGCAGAGAGGACCTCCCAAAAGCAGGTAGAATGAGGAGGGGAAGAGGAAACACTAGATTTGCACTTCGTTTCAGAGTCAAAATATTTTTGAAAGGTCAAACTATGAGAAAGGACAGGGTCACTAAAGTGAATCGTGAAATGACCTTCATGACTGTGCTTTTCATTGCATCCATGGTTGCTTCTTCAGTTTATATCTGAAATCTTCACCCACTCTGAACTGAGTTAATTGCCCAAGTCTCCTTGTGTAACGGTAAAAAAGGTGAGAGTGATTCTGTCCTCAGAAATATAAAGAAGAGTAGAAATGTCTTAAAGTAAGAATTTCCTGCAGTCATTGTGGTTTGATGTTGAGCTGCAATAACCACAAAAACTTTTTCAGGAACAGCTAGTGTTTGTCTGTGCTGCCTTCATAGGCTCTTCTGACTATTTTTGCAGCTAAATGCCTACATATTGGGTTCAAGTGCTTTGGTAGCCATATGGGACTGGATCCAGCCACCCTGTTTGAGAATCATCTTTCAGATAGAAAGATCTTTGATTACAGTGGTTTTCAACATTCACCTTGAGAAAACTATTTCCTTGCCCATAATTTCACTTAGAATTGCTGAACTTCCAGGTCTCCACATCTTCTTCCCATCAAGCTGGAATCAATATAGGATTGCTGCTCTGGTTCTGGCCACTGCCAATGAACCAAAGACCTGGCAAACTTCATCTTTCGTTCAGTTATTTTTACTGTCTCCATTTTCAGATAAATAGCAGTGATGGAAGGGTCTGTGGTGGCAGGAGAAGGACTGTTTTGAGAAGCAGTTGGCTAAGGGTTTACATATTTGTCTGCTCCATGTCCCAGGATATGATCTGTGTACTGTCTCCCTGTCTTTACTCAGATTTGTAATGTTCTTGTAGCAGGTGAAGCGCTGTTTTTTGGGCTGCCAGTCCCTAAAATGGCTAAATCAAAATGCGCTGGTGCATTGAATTTTGGCATTATTATTCAGTAAATTGTGTCTCTTTCCCCTCATCTGCTCCCTCTTGATACTTCTTACTATTTAGCAGCTGTTGCCTCTGACACCAGAGGAGTACAGCCCAGGTCTCCAGGCAGAGCAAAGCACACCCAGGGAGAGAGGCAGCTCCTGAGACATCCCTCCCTGAGCACCAGTCTCCAAACACAGGGACAACACTGCATCAGGAGCTGCTTATCAACTGCCAGAAGCAGCTCCTGAAGTGCTGGTGGATGTACTTCTCTCTCCATTAGACTGTAATGAAGAGAAAGAGCCAAATCCCGGCAGCTGTAGGAGGTGGGCTGTGAGAGCAAAGGCAGCACAGGCCAGAGAATAAATCCACTAGCAATATACCAATGCAAAATCCCCTTAGCTTTCCAGTGAATAATCCTCTGGTCTGCAATATTAATTCACCAGTTTGGAGATATTTCTTCAACCAACAAGGTTCATTCAATCTACTTACGTGTTTCTCAAAAGGTTGAATCTGATTTTGGCTTGGGGTATTGCTAACTTCCCATAAATAACCCCATGGCATTTATAGAATTATTTTATTTCAATTGGGTACTCCTGTGTTATGCCCTGAGAGGTCCCCTCACAAGGAAAGAAAAAAAAATCACTTAATTCCTTAATATTTTTCAGAAAGGAAGGACCTACACTGAAACTAAAGGCTGGTCAGTCAATTTGGGCTCTTTTATTCAATTTCCTTTGATGGTTAACTCAGCTCTAAGATGTCCTTTCACTCTGCAACCAAAAGGATGTTTAGCTTAAAAGCTGTGGCTGTATTACCCTTTCAGAACAAGCTATGATGCTTATAAAAGTTTTCCAATCATACTTGAAAGTCCTCTGGGACAGGCAATGTTTGTTTATTAAACACTTTTCTGAAGATTACTTAATTTTTACATATTTGTGACTAAGAAAACACTTTGACATTGGAATTAGTGGGGAAAGGCTTGTACTCAGTGGCTATATGACAACACAACTCTGATATCTATCAATCCTCTGCCCACTTCTTTGACATTGGAATCTTCTGGCTGTCCTCCCTTCTTGCAAAGGCAATAATCACCCACCTAGCTAAGGTGGGCTCACACCTGGAAAACCCTTTCCTCAGACAGAAAAAAACTGAAGAGCGAGGAGGTGACAAAGATGCAGACAAAAATATTACCTGAACTCAGGATTTCAAAAGCACCTCCTTATTTTCCATCTTCGTGCATCAAAGTGGACACCTGTGGCATATCCCTCTGAAGGGATAAATGTCTCTATGGCCTGTTGCAGAGCTCAGAGAAAAGGCTGTGCAGAAACTCCCACTGAGTTTACTAAGCAAAAAATTATGCCTCTGCTAGGACAGCTGTAGTACAGCAATGGGCCTGTTGACACTTAGGGAATGGGTAGCTAGTAAAATTTGGCCCATTTTAAAAATAAAAAGCATGTTTATTGTTTTTCTATTGCTTCTGGCAAACACTGACAAGTTGGTAGGATTAGTGGGATGGTTTTGGCAAGGTAGATACCTTCTTCAGGTTCTCCCACCCCTCATCTGTCTATTTCAGCAAGTTTTGCTAAATTGACAGCATTTAAAAAATAATAAAAATGGAGGAAAATCAAGTATTCAGAGGCAGTGAAGCAGAAAGCTGCAATGCAATGGCTTTTACTTTTTTTGTAGAATTTTATATCTTCTATCAAAGTTAAAACTCACCAACTATGACTGCCAAAAATATCAGTAAGAAAAATACATAGAAAAATCTTTCCTCATCTTAACTGTACCTGTGTCAGTCTTTCAACCTGCAGAATTAAAGGTTAAACTGTGACTTGGGAATAGAAAAACAGGCCATTGAAAGATAAGTCCTTGGAAAACCTTTGCTAAGGTCCACATGGCGCTGATTTGGAAAGTTACATGGATATGGGAAATGCTGCTTTAAGGCATCTGGGCAAATTCCTGCTAAGAGACTGTTTCCAGGTGCTGCAAGGCTGAGTGGTCTATTACCTCTCTTTGCCCCTCCAGCGTCTCCTGGAATAAAGGCAGGTATGTTTTGCTCAAAAGTTTCATGCAGCTTAACTGGTGTAAAAATGATCTCATATCAGAGTCCTTGAGCTTTGTCAGATCCACTGTCCATCCTCACCTCTGGCAGCTGCAGCAGGCTGTGTTTGACATGGGTGCTGCTCTGGAGGGGTGACATCTGTTGGAATGAGTGCTGAAGCAAGTGATGGATCCCAAATCAAGTCCCGTACTCACAGCCTCTGATGTATATTTTGAGTATGACTAATCCAAGCATGGCTTTTGGGTTCATATTCAGGAAAAACAACTAGCCGGAAACAGGGGAGGGAGACCATTCAGCCTGAATGGTGCAGGTTTCGCAGTGGGCTCTTGGGTGCCACCAGCCTGGGCATCAGTGTAAAACTCCAGCCTGATTTCACTGCCTTGTTTCTTGTTCCGGTTTCATACCTGGCATACATTCAGTTCCTTTACAATAACAGACAGTTTCTTCATCTGCTGCCCTTTCAGTGTGTGACGGCTATAAACCACTGGTTACAAACCTTGAACGTTTCAGAATCTACTGACATTTAAGGAAAAAGATTACCAAGCCCTTGAAAGAAACACACCACTGAAATACACAAAGAAGCAAGTGCAACTTCCTTGCTGTTAAAGCGATAAAGAAATTAATGGCACACCAGGTTCCAAAATCCCACTGCTCTTTGCAGATATGGCCTTTTTCCTCTCTTTTTTTTTTTTTCCTTTTTCTTTTTCTTTTTTTAAACTTTTCTCTCCCTCCACAATGTATAAAGGTAGCTGCAGTTAAAGGGATGGCAAGGCTCAGAAAAGATATTGCTTCCCCTGAGTTTTATGAAGCTGATATCAATCTTTTTTTTCATAAACTTCAGGCCTGTTATTACCCTAAAAGCGTGTTCCACAGCATTTAATGTGACACTGATGAGAATACAAATAAGGGGAAGTGAGGGAGATGGAGGACAGGGAGAGAAGAATCAAATGATGTTAAATGCGAGGACCTGAACAGCACTTCCATATCCGTTGCCATTGAGGGGAGTTTAAAGGGGCCAGGAAACCGTGGAGCATCTGAATTGTGTTTGGGGGCAGTAAATCAATTTTAGCTTCAACTATGAGGTAAGAAATATCATCTGAGGAGGGTGAGAAAAAAAATTTGTGTTACGGAGGCGTGAAGGCTTGCATGTGAGCTAATGAGGCATGCTTTACTAAGGGTAGTGTAGAAAGTCAGGTTATAAATATCCATGAAATTGGGAAGATTTGTAGTGAAAATCAAGTGCTTTGGATTATCTAAACTTTCACCTGGAAGTGTATGAAATGCTGATGAATTTTATGTCATGTTTACCCAGTGCTTGGATAGATTCTAGTAGGTGTGGATAACTTTTAGTAGGGAAATGTTCTGGCTCCTGAGTAGTGAGACAAGATTGGACCACTTGTTTTGTTCCTTCTCTGATACAAGTATAGCCAGCAACTGGCATGTTCAAAAGAAAGCAAGGGAGGTAATTCTTCGTACAGGGTGTAGCTATGAAATTCCTTGCTTCAGGACGTTGGGGACAAGTAGAGTTTACACAGATCCAAGCAGAGACTGGACAAACTCATGAAGGGAAATCTCCTCAGAACCACAGGACATCCATGAATCATGTTTGGTCTGGGCAGTCCTTGAGATGCAAACTTCTGGAAATTGGAGAGTGTTCTGAAGTATTTCTTCACGACTATCCAAGGCTTATATTCTTTCCTTGGCATCTGTTTTTGTTGCTCTCAGGCATGGGATCCCAGGTGACCTTGACTCACTATGGTAATTGTGAAGACTACTGCCTCAGGACAGAAAGCACCATGATTTTAGGCATGATTAGGGATTATTCTTCAGAGCATGAGGTGCTCCATCAGTTTACCCTGCCACATGCACACCCCGAGATCATTTTTCCACATTGCTTGGAAGCAGTCCAGCCTCCTTCTTAGCCCACAGGCAACAACCTCTCAGGCAGAATCCAGGGTGGGAGAGCAGGGCTTGCAAACATCATGGTCATTCTTGAGACCATCCTTTCATTGCAGTAGATATTTACAGTTCAGTGCTAAGCCAAGCCAAGGCTGAGTTTTTTGCAGTTACAGGGCTAGACTCTTAGGTGACATTCATGAGGCCTTGTCCTGAGGAAAATCAGGGTGTCCCCACTGGAATCAGCCCTGACCTATCTCGGCTGAAGATCAGACCTCTGGAGCTGTTGCCACCAATGGGCTCCCCAGACTGCGGCAGTGATGACGCAGGATACATCCTCCAGCTGCAGAGCCACAGGGCAACAAGCTGAGTGCTCAGATAGCTCATGAAGTCACTCCTTTCCCCAAGGTACCTGCTCAAACTTTATTGCGGTGAGGAAGTTTACAAGGGAGTAGAGGACAAAAGGAAGCCAAAAATACCATCTCTGAAAAGAGCCTGGAGAAGTGGTGGAGTGTGAACTGGACACAGACTTGAACATGGTCAGAACAGTAATGTCTTTCTGTTCATCCCTTTTTTCCAGTGTGGTGCATCATCAGTTCTTGAGACAGTAGTTGAGGAAACCAAGAAGTCAGCTAACAGTCTTTTTGAGAAATCTAGGTTAGCACTTTCAAGAAGCTTTGCTGTGAACAGGATGTAGCTGAAATGGTGATGAATTACCTGATACTGTCATAGAAAGCAATGCTGCAGGAGTCCTTTTGACAGCCTTTTCAGACTTCCTAAATGCTCCATAAATATATTAATATTTTGAACAAATTGTACCATATGTGATGTATATTATCAGTTCTCAGCTCATAATTTCAGTTCAGGTACCCTATGACAGATTTGCCTACATGGGAAAATGAAGGAAATTTATCTCATTTTCAGATTATTATTCCAAATGAGGACTCAGAGTGTGCACATGAAGATTGCATGTAATTTTCCATAGGCATGAAACTTTTCATATAACTCAATATACAGTTTTGTGAGGAAATAACTATTATAACATCTCAATGTTTGTCAAAACTGCTATAATAATGTTTAGAAATAAGAAAATAGCGAGAAGCACTGCAGCAGTCAGAGTATCTGTGTTTTGAGTTTTGATGAGACGTAAAACTGGCTGAAGTTATTTCAGATTTCTGCAAAGAAGTCTGCCTTGAAATGTCAGTACTTCATGAGAGTTTTCAATAGCTCTTCAAGTGACACAAAGTACTCTCATGTCAATGATAGGAACCCCAACCTACAGCTGCAGCTGTTCCTGGATAAGGAATTTACTTTGTAAAGAGAATTCGTAGCTGAGGACCAAAACAGTTCTGCAGGACCATTAGAAAGAGAAAAAAAAGTTTTGGGAGAAACTGCAAATCTGCAAAGCAACATCTTTCTCAGGTTTTTTACTGTCTTAATGCTCAGTGGAGGAACAGTGGCTACCTATTGCCAAGTTTTGAGAATTACCAACATTAACAATGTAATCTGAAGGTTTAATCTTGCAATTTTTTGGTGTGAAATTTTGTCTCAGCCATGTAATTTACACGGATTTAATGTTGGATGGCTTTCAGCTCTCTCTGTGTATAGGCTAACTGTTCTTCACACTTGGATAACTTGGACTGTAACTTTTTATAGGAAAAGACTGTCATGTTTGGTCAATGTTCTGTTTGGGGCTCCATAAGGATTTCGAGAAGCACAATAATAAATTGGAAGAAATGGTATTTCATGATATTCAGGCACACTGTTTGTTTTATGGGGACTTATTCTTGAGAAGTGGAATAGTTGGTGTACCCAGTGCCAAAGTGGTGCATGGGCAGCAAATAGGTTCCTTCCACATGTGTGATTATCTGTGGCTTTGATACATCACATGCAGAACAAAATCTTCCCAGGTAACCATGCACTAACATTTAATCCTATGCTTACAGCGTCAGGATTTTTACAGCAAAACCCCCTCTAATTCCGGCCTAAAAAGAGCCACCCCAACGTTATCAAATTATTTCACAAAAGGCTCAGATGCTCAGTTTGGTTTTGTTTTGGTTTGGTTTTTTCAAGAAAAACATTCCAACAATGGAAAAACAGCAAAGAATTCCATAGTTCTTCTTTTTTCTCCTTCATATTCAGGAAGAAACCATCCCGAAATACTCTATAAAAGCATGGGGTTTGTTCATCTAAAGTAAAGCAGGAAGATCACCAGAAGCATCCTCGTTGTGCAAAGAAAAGCTGTAATGATGGTGTCATCAGGTCACTGCCTGTCTTTCTACAATGGTCCCATGGGACCTTTGTGCTATGAAAACCCCCAGTCTTTGTCACATGTCTTTTTTTCCCTGGTTGCTTATGAATATTTTCAGTATTTTATGCAAAGAGGGAGTTTGTGCTCTGTTTCTGTCTTCTTTCGTGGATGGTGTTTCTGTTTGTCTGATGAATTTCCTCCTTTCCTTATCTAGCCTTCATTCCCTTGCATAATACCAGGAGCAGACCTGTTTTCCTTAGGGGCGATGATGACCTGTAAGGTAGTGGCAGGACAGGGAGAAACAGACCAGCTCATGGTGTAATTATGCCCACACTTGTAAGAGCAGGAATTGATTTATGGCTTCTTAGCTAATTAAAACTCCACTTGTGGGACGCTTCTACCAACATCCAACAGGTGGCAGAACAATTTCCATCCAACAGAAAGATTATGTTTAAAAAAGGAAATAGAAACTATCTTGTTTTGAAGTTTTTTTGTTTATTTTATTTTACTACTTAAAACTTGTTTCTGCTGAATACTAAAAGACCTATCTAATAGCAATACATTTTTTAAGTAATGAAATATTTACAGCTGGAGCCTTCAACAGAGGAACAGTAGAGTATGTTTATTTTGCAGCTGAGTAAATTATATATATACCAAGAATCAAATGGATGCTTTTGGTTGATCATGCTAATCCAAACAAGCTTTCTTTATGCTTTTTAATCTGGAGAATTTGTTTTCCATTCCCATGCACATAACTATCAAAGCATCTATTAAACACTATAAATAAATCCAGGCCCTAAAATTTGTCTCCAGATTCTAAATACACAGTATGACTGCTGGGCATATCATTCCTCAGTAAAAGCTGGTGGTTTTGTCACTCTCCCTGGGCCCTTGCTAGACCCTTAAAGGAAAGCTACAGTGATAGCTAAATAAACATTTGCTAAATAAGAACATATATATTGAAATTTATGCAAAACTGTTCAGAAATATCTGGCAAAATTTCCACCTCAGTATAGCAGTAATGGGTGCTTCTAGTTTTTCAAATGTTTTGCCAAATCCAAGATGGACAAAAGCCAAATTCTGTTTCAGCACTTGCTTCCATAACGCGTGTACCAGGGAAGGTCCCAGTGTGGACTTCCTACAGCCAGATTCCCTTGAGCACTTGGGAGAAAAGAGACAAATTACAAAGAAATACAGTGTATGCTGTTAGTCAGACAACTTCTGCTGTTGCTTGAACTCAGTAAAGTTCACCCCCGCACAACTTAATAATTTGAAAAGGGCAACTTGCAAGAGAGAAAAATCAAAATTCAGAGAGCATAGAAAACTTTAAAACTCAGATAAAACCTCAGGAACCTGTTAAAAAATAAGGATCTCAATTTATGCGAATGTATGTTGACCTGTGTGTGCATGTGTTTACTCAAAAAGGTGGTAATTCCACTGCTTCCTATCTGCTTTGCTGTTATCAGTGCTCAGCGCTCTGGGTACATAATATGAGCTGCAGGATCTAATCCTTGGTCTCACCGGAGAGCCAGTGGTGTGACCCTGAGCTACCTGATGGATTTGTGGTGAAAGCTGCTCCTGGTCACATCATTCAGCTGTAGCCATTCAGTCAATGATCCCTAAGGGGTTCTTGAAGGGGCTGGATGTGATGGTATCATTTTCACTCATTGTTTGCGATTGAAGTTGGTGAGCCTCAAGCATGCCAAGTTGTATGAAGCCACAAGACATAAGATGGAAGAGGCAGGGACATTTTGACAGAGAGAAAAAAAAAAGGAACTGGAAAGGGTGGCTCAGTCAGAATCAGACTGCAAGTGGCAACCAGTCCCACCAGAAACCCAGACGTACTCTGAGTTTTATAGAAAAGCATCCTTATCACAAATACTTCATTCAGATGGTTTGCGTCTCACACTTTTCTTCAGTACTGGAGCAGGGACAGCCACAAGTTACTCCACAGCCATCCCAATGGAGTCCACAAGTTAATCCCCATTAGCCAAAGAAACAGCCTAAGTTGCTATTAAATGGGTCTTTTTTTAAAGAAGTTAAATGAGAAAAATATCACCAGAAAAAGTGCAGAAAGCAAAAAGCTTGCTATTGCTTAGCTGGTTCTTTCCGGCTGGATACTTCCGTAATGCTGAACGTTAATTGGAAAATAACAGCATTCCTGCCTGCTTTTAGAAAATCAATATGCATTCTTCTGTCCCCCTCCCTCTATTCAGGTTAATTCATTACCAGGCTATTTTTAGACATCTGAATAAATAAAAACAACCCTTTTACAGTCAAAAACTAATAACTATAACCAGGCAGAAAGATCTCCCCAGTGCAGTCCTTTCCCTGCCTTCAGCGTCGCTCACTGATGTCCATGCCAATCGCCCGTCCCAAATCACTTGTCAGCCCTTCTACAAAGCTGGATATGCATCCTATGTTCCTTTGAACTGGCACAAGGATCAATGGCTCTGTTTGGCAGGGGTTGAGCTCCTGGACATTTTGCAGCAGCAAGAGCTTGGCAGCATTACCTCAGTGCATGGATGTTAATGCCAGGACACCATTCCCTGTGAATCAAATGAAAGCGTAAGGCAGAAGAGAGGGCAGCACTGGAAATGCAAAAAGGCAACGTCATATTTCACAGAAGATGCCTCACAACATAAATAAACAATAATTCTAGCAAAGTTGTTTTACCCTTTTTTAAATACATACTCCTGCTCAAATCCCCCTGGATCTAATTAAAACTTTGTTGGCCACCCACCAATCAAGATAATTATGTTGTCTGGCAAAAACAACAACAACAAAGACAACATAAGATAGTGCAGAGAGATGCACCTACATGGCAAAACAAAACAAATCAAACAAGAAAAACAATTCAGGCTCCATTCCTTGTTTATCAATTTTTGCCTCATTCGGAAAGTGCAAAAATAACCAAATTATAAAAGATGTTGAGTCTGCAACTCAAAGAGTCCTTCAGCAGGGGTTGAAGACAGCAAAATGCCCAGTGTGTCATTGAGGATTTGAAATCACGATAAGGGAATCTTTTAGGAGAGAGAGGCACCATATTAAATATTAAAATGATCTGAGTACTGGGAGAGACTGAGTTAGAAAAGAAGTTCTTACGGCAGTGAAAGGGCAGATGCTCAAGATGTGTTATTTAGGGCAGTCACCACTAATAAACCAGGACTTGCTTAGGTTCCTCCCAAGCAAGATCTGAGATCCTGAATTTAATCCTTGTTCTCTCCAGCTCCCTGGATGCTGCTGCTCTTACAGCTGGCTTATTCCATGACAGCAAACATATGTAAGTTATGCTGAAAATGAACTTGATCCAAATTCCATTGAAATCAATGAAAAGACTCCCACTGATTGCAATCAGACATAGATGAGCCAAAATGTACCTGGAGATTTGGTCAGAATGAAAAACTGAAGCCATTTTAAAATAGAATATCAAGGAGTCTTGATAAAAATGTTATAAACTTATCTGGGTTGAACGAAGACAAAAGAGAAGCACACTTAATATCTTTTGAACAAACATTGTTTCAAAGAGAGGAGAAAATCAGAGTGATTCAGACTTGGACTAATATATGCATTTGGAGTGCTGCAAACACTGGCAAGCATGGCTTTGGTATAAGAAAAGTGCAAACCCTGAATTATTATTATTAATTGCATGAAAATACATGCAAATGGAGTTTTCCCCCTATGCTTTCTTTCTATGAGAATAGATATTAAACATACAGAGCCATCAAAGGCAACAGTGCTCACAAAAAAATAAATGTAATCTTAGGGAATTCTTGCAATGAAATCAGTGAGTTCCTTCCATTGCTTGGGCTATTTATTGACCTCTGTGTGTGTGTGTACATGTAGTAAACAGAGAGAATTACTGTTCTTTCATTACCCTTTTTTCATAAATCTCATTATTCTAGAAGAAAGTCTTTGGACTGATGATGAGGGGATTTCTTTCTTTTTTATTCTTTTTAAGGCATTGATCAAAACCTGACATAATTTTAACTAATTTTGAAATTATTTTATAGGGTCCTTTTATACATATCACGTTTAACTCTAATATAAATTAACATTTTCAAGGTCTTGTTTACCAGAAGCAGATATCTGAATAAGAGCTTTAGCTTAATCTTTCAGGTGTTACACCCATAGATGTCACAGACAAATTGCTAAGAGCTGTGGGCAAGAAAAAAACCCAGTACCAAACTTATAGAAAGAAAATATTTTTATGTTGCATGGTATTCTAGCAAATATCTCGGTTAATTTAAGTCATATGAATAACTGGGGTTTGTTTTGTTGGTTTTTTTTTTTTTAATTCTGCGGCCGATTGGAGTTAAATAAAGGGATAAAAGATTCAGAAATCTAAGATTAAATTCAAGATGAATGTAACAGATCGTTCAGCTTGAAAATATTTTTTCCTTCTATGTATCTACGTAAGTACTTACATATTTTAAATATACGTATTTAAAAAAAAATCTTTGTGGCTGGGTAAAATAGATCTGCAAAGCCATTTTTAAGGAAAAAAAAGGAAGGAAAAAGAAAGGGAAAACTTTCCTTTTCAAAGTGCTCATAATGGAATATTTTAATTTGACTGCTTTGGCTTTGTATTTGGTGTTGAAACATTTCAGATTAGATTTAGAGCCCATAGGAGCTTTGTCTTCATAACAGTCTTCATAGTTATGAGGACTAGTGTTTTATTCTTGTTTTTTTTTCAAGAAAGAAAAGAAAACAAAGGAAGAAAGTTTATAATCTTCTATAAACCCATGAGATCAGGAGCCTGAAATTCACTACATGATGCACAACAAAAAGATTGACAACACAAAAATACGGATTTCCTTTGCGTTTTCTCCTGATTTTCCACTACCCCTCCAAATCCTTCCTTATGACACTTTGGTCAGAAGATTGGAGTTTCTCTCCACACGTGGGGCTGACATGCTGTGTCTCATGCCTGCTTTTTCTGTGCTCATTCGAGGGGGTATCTCCCCCTGTCCCACTGAGCTGCAAAAGAGGGATGCCACAGCTCTGAGAAGCTGCTGAAGCAGCTGCCAGGCTGGAGGGAGGAAAGGCCAGAGGAAGTTTCCCTCTCTTCA
Organism: Grallaria varia; assembly: GCA_013396735.1. Classification (NCBI taxonomy): domain Eukaryota; kingdom Metazoa; phylum Chordata; class Aves; order Passeriformes; family Formicariidae; genus Grallaria; species Grallaria varia. Next base: position 528,948 of record VWZG01008875.1, read on the forward strand.
TCTGCCTTGGATTCTGGCCAGATAGTTCCTATGAAAACACTAAGCTTCCAAACAGCTGCCCTGATGTGAAGGTATCTCTGACTCTGCACTGTAATGGTCAGATGTGGATGTCTGTTGGGAAGTATTTCACTGCTTATCATCTAGCAGTCAAATTCATGTTGGTACCCTCTACCTTGTTTTAGGCAGCATTGAGCTGGGTTACTAAAAACAGTTTTAACAGATGACTTTCTTTCCTGATTGTCTTCCATGTGAGTGTGTGTATGAAAAGCTCTGCTGGTTGACCTGAGAGCGATGCAACTGTCTCCAGAACAGGATTTCTGACCATGACTTAAGAAACAATGCAACAGTGAACCAGGACAGAGTTGCCTCACAGAAATTTTTGCCTGGCCATTTTTTCAGTTCTGAAATAAAATACTGTCAATGAGCAAGCTCACATCTTCCATCACCCTCAAGGGTTCTCATTTTTTCATATATTTTACTTTTCTTGCAGTAAAAAGATAGTATAGAAGAATAATCTTTTCTTTCTGTCTTTTCTTCCTTCTACTAGAATTTTTATCTTTAGTTGTACCTGAAACTCCCACTTTGTCAACACTTCTTGGCTACAAGAAATCAAGCAAGGTGCACAAGCAAGAAAACATCATCTGTAATGATGACAAACTATAAACACCATTCACAGGCCATCAAGTTTGTAATCTTCTTCTCTTCATCATTATTCTCTTACCTCCATTAAATTCTTCCACGACCAAGTGCAGAAGCCAAAGGTGACAGCACTACAGTGATAGACAAGAATTTTTATTGTCCTGTCAATGCAGATAAACCCAGGGCTGAGAGAATGTCAGGCAAACTTCCCCAGAGATGACTAAAGTTCAGTAATCTCTGGAAAAGGGAGAAAATACAAATGATTTTTAGGCCTTTTACGCTTTTAAGAAGATTTATATTACTAAAGTATCCTGACTGTGGAAGATGCTTTGACTTATATTTATTGTTCACAGGAAACTATTATCTGCACATGATCAGTCTTCTTGACTATTTTTGAGTGTTCAAATATTCAAAGAAATTTTTTTTGAGAGACCAGCCTCTCACTTGAAGCCAAGCTGCCATTATTATTAGACCAGATTGGCCATAACTTTGTCTTCCCGAGGGCGATTCTACACTCTAAAGAACTTGTCCTGACATAGCGCTATCTTCATGGGTTGAGCTTTTCCTAATTTTCAGGCTAAACCTTAAAAATGCCAATATTGTTTTCTCTTTGTTTTAGCAATTGTTGCAACAAGAAATGTTTGGCCAGCTCCCAGACCTCTGTCAATTGCTCCAGCCAATTGCCCACACGAACTCAGTTTACCATGAGACTGCTGGTGTTAGAAAAGTCAGCTGTTTAGTAAGTGAAGACAATCAGGTTGGCCAAGCATGATTTGTTAAAGCCATTCTCATTTTTCCTGGTTGCATTCTTGCCTTTCATGCGGTTGGAAATGTTCACAGCATACATTTTAGTTATTGATGGCAAAAACCTTCTGGGTATTATGGGGCTGCTTTAAAACAGTCAGGATGAAATGTGACAACTGCTGGGTCATCCCTGTGGTTATCATTCATATTGGCGGTGGTGAATGAGTTGACTACGAGATACACCTCAGGCTTCCTCCTTTGGCCAATGTTTACTAGTTTAAAAGTTGTTGTGATAAAGCTCATTCTACCTGTGAGCTCCAGCTAAGTTTTCTCCTTAGGTGCAAGCTCAGAGCCCTAGCGAGTACATGCAGTCCTGATATAAGCACAGTCTTGCAATTCTACTTTACACTCAACTAACTATGAAACCCAGCAGAATCTAAGACCAGCTTTCAGGGCAGCTTTCCAGGTTTCTTAGGCTGCAAAAGCTGATCAAGAGAGAATGTCAGCTGGGAATTTCAAGCAGCAGATTTTCTCATCCACTGTCTTCTGTGGTCTGTGTTTTTTTCAGCTTTTAAATTCCATGGTAATCCTTGTCAGCAGAGCAGCACTCAGGAGCACAGGGCAGCAATGGGTTGATGTCTCCAGATCACAAGGGGAGAAGATCATTGCACAAGTGAATTCGAGGAGAGGGGCAGATGTTACTAGAGAAGTGGGATTCAATCCCAGGATTGTGGCAAAGAATGCTGGACTCAGCATCAATGTGGATGTGGTAGTGGTGCAGCCACATTAGTATTGCGTCAGCACCCGACTGGGAGTTCAGGCTTATTTTGGGGGGGGTAACAAGTTCCGTTCCCCACCCCCCCCTCCCCAGCAAATCTGCTCTAGGTTTATCACTGAAATAATTGTGCACAGCTGGCCCTGGGAATATCTGTAGCTGTAAGAGCAGAAAGGAGGTCTGGACCTACAGAATAAAAAGCTGTCCCATTTAAGGCTGGATGGTGTGAAAACCCTTTGGGTCCATAAGTGGAAATGAAACAGAGGAGCCTACATGAAAGATTTTCCAGAGGAGAAAGATACAGACGACTCCTCTTGAACCCAGAGAGAGTTGTTGGCTGGTAAGCACCACTAAGTATTTCAGTATAAACAGGCTTTGAGGAAAACTGCAACCAGGTGCTGGAGTTGAGCACCTTCCTGTACTTGCAGGCAATCACACTGATCGAATCTGCTCACTGCCTAGCTCTCCTTGCCAGAGAAATTGCTATGTGGACTCTTCATTTGAAGATTTAGCAAAGCAAAAGGGCTCTTTAAATTATAAAGTGGCAAAGTCTTGCCCTTTTTTTTTTTTTTTTTTTGAGGTTACTTTAAACCTCAGTCTTTGCAATGGGCTGCAGCAAGAGGGAGTAAAAGAACAAAAAGCCCTCGCTGTTAATATTTATGGCAACCAAAGCAAAATTGCAACACTTTTGCAGATGAATGGGAGCCCCTGTTAAAAGCTGCAGCAGCCTAATTTTGGGATGGCACTAGTTTGGGGCTTTATTGTGTGGAATAACAAAGGAGAGCTTTCATGTTAATTAATTTAGAGGAATTATTAGTGTCAAAAATAAATAGCTCCATTACCTTTCCAAAAATAATCTGAAGGGGGGAAATGAAACTCAGTGGAAAGAAGATAC